>JAVSBS010024311.1:44303-89621 GCA_033124195.1 Coracias cyanogaster
TAGAGAGGCTTGGTGCGTACCTGGCGTTCAGCCAAGGTTAACCCACCACAGGTGTCATCACAGATTTTATACGAATGCTCTATTTCATTCCCTAAGACATTAATGACTTGGGACTTTCCCAAGCCATTAAAGACTTATCTGAGTTGCTTCCAGTCAGTGCTTGGCTTTGCATCCTGCCTCCTACCTCCCTCATGTCTTGTGTTTTGGCTCGGGAACAAGAGAAGAAAAGTCCATGTGCAAACAAGCATCTCTTGGTACATCAAATCCCACCCAAGCCCAACCCTGTCTGTCTGCAGAGACTGGGAAGAGCTGATGGCCACCAAGCTGCCACCTGGTAAAGCAGATGCCCTTAGAAGCGCCTGAGAAGAGCTGTGTCCTCTCCATCTGTGCCTCTGGAAGCCTTGGTGTTGTCTGGGAAGGGGGAGAGTGAGCTAAAAAAACCCCAAACATTCATGTCCCTGCCCATGGCAGGGTGGTTAGACCTAGATGACCTTTAAGGCACCTTCCAACCCAAACCATTCTATGACTGATTCTATAATTCTATGATTCTGTGATCCAAGTCCTTTGCATTCCCCAGCTCATGGGTAGATCATGTGGGGTGGGTCATATATTTTGTTCTTCTCTGGGTCTTCATCATGTATCTGGCATCAAGGGCTGAAGGACATGAGGATGGAGAGGCCCTCTTCAGCTTCAGCTGTGAGATAATTTCATCCATGCCCTTCATCCTCTGAGCCCTGGGCTTTAATCTTTGGGAGTCACCTGACACCTTCCCTCTCCAGCTCATCTCAGCTAAGGCCTATCAGAGAAGTATAGGATACTCTCATTTAAGATCTCCTTGTACCTTTTGTTTACTTATACTTAAGGATAAATAAGTTGTAGTCTTTTTTTTTGTGGTAAGGCACCCTGATCCCAGAGTTTTGCATGTAAAAACAAATCGTAGCCTCTTTTTTAAACTGACATGGTGGTACTGATGATGGAGGGGGAAAAGCAATCATCTAGCATGATCCTAAATCTCCTTAAAGCTGACCTGGGATCTTATGTCCTCATATAGGTAGAGACACTAATACAGTGCATGGGGAAATGCTGCAGCCCTCTGCAGGGCAACAAGTCTACCCTGCAATGCATCTCCAGGTCAGAACAAGCCACTGCTCCTACCACTGCTCCACCCCTTTCAACGGGCTTTATAACTTGGTCTTTACAACTCTTGAGGAAAACAGTGCACAGCTTGAAATGAAGCTCCAGGGTCCACCCAACACATAAACACTGCTTGAGGAACAACGCAGAGGTTGCAGTTTTACTGCGCCGGGTCATCAGTTCTACTGCAAAACTGTGCAAAACCTCGTTCTCTTTTTATCACACCGTGCAAAGCTCAAAGTACATTCTGCAAAGTGGAGGAGTTGTTCTGGTCCAAATCCACACACTTATCATCGAAGTGAGGCTTTATCTTGCAATTATGTAATTATTAATTTCTCCCCCGATTCATTTGCAATTCAACTGGAGGTTTTTTTCAGGGCAGATTTTGCACAGAGTGACCTTCACTCAATCTTAAGATTTTTCCCTGTTGTGCCTGTAAAATCTTATGGGGTTTTGGTTGCTGTGGGAAAGGAGTCTATTCCTGTCCCAGAATAGATCCTCAGTCTGAAAGTTGCTGTGGGTGGGACCAAAGAGACAGGAAAGTTCCAGTAAATGTACAGTTAAATCCTGCTGTCTGCATCCAAACCAGTTCCAGCCTTAGGATTATTTATGGTTATTTATGGGTTGTATTTTGGTGAGAAGGGGATACTTGCTACCACTGCCTGGTGTGCAAGTAGTCACCATAGCTGCTTGGATCAAGGGAGACTGCTGGTCCCCTTCCAACTTTCTTGCAGACATCTTTGCATCATGTCCTGAAGGTCTTCAGTAAAAACAGCAGCGGCAGTACGATCCCATTGGTTAGCCATCAAGACTTCCTGGACCAGCAGTGGCAAGATTGTCTCCACAGAGCTGTATTAGTGCTTTCTGAAAGCCATGTCTTGTCCCCAGGCTGGGTGTACCACCAGCTCCATTGCCCAGGACTTCATGCTTTTCAGCCTGGCTCCAGAGTCACTTCACTGGCACCGACTTAACCTCTTTGGGGTTACACAGGTGACTTGTCACATCTTAGAGTCTTCTTGTTCTCCATGCCACTGAAAAATAACATCCCACCCAAGAAAGGACCAAATCCTGCATCTATTTGAACTAAGGCATACAGAGAACTGTGCACTAGGAGTCAAGATCTGCTTCTATTCCTGCAAATCCTGAGTCTTTCCTGAAACCACACCGGAGGGAAACACACACACTCCCCTCCCTCTCTGGATCATCTGCCAGAGGCAGAGCAGCAAGGACAAACTAAAGCCACCTCCTTGCCATTTCTGCTTCTTTTCTGCTGGACAGGGCAGAAGGGATGGGTGGCAAACAGGAATATTTACTTCTTGTGAGGCTGTTCCCTATAATTGTTGTTTTCTTCCCTTGAGGGGAACCCCAAGAGGAAAATGAGGAATGACAAGGGTTTCTTGCCTGTTCCTCCCTGGTCTGGGGACAACCTCAGAGCTGCTCAGATGAGAGCTGTATTTCCCTTAGCATCGGCTTTCCTACAAAGAACTGTTGTTTTCTGGGCTACCTGCCAGGCAAACACTTTAAAGGATATCATGAATATGGCATTAAGCTCTTGGGCAGGGAACATCAGCAGGTATCTTGCTCCTGGGGCCAAACTACAGCCTATGTAAAACATAATGTGCCCACAAAGCAACCTGGAAAGGGCTGTTGGGTCTTGGAAATGCTGCTGGAAGAGATAGCAAGTTGTGATGGGGATGAGGGAAGGCCTGCAAGTCCCCAGTTCATTAGAAATCCATCTTTGAACCCCGTCAGCTGCCAGGCTCTGCAAAGCCAGACAAGCTCTCCAGCTTAGAATCATAGAATGGTTTGGGTTGGAAGGGACCTTAAAGACCGTCTAGTTCCAACCCCGGTTTGGTCAAGCCTTCCATGGAAGCAAGCTCTCTGGTGAGGATGGGTACAGACACATCAGGCACATGAATCACAGAATGGTGGGGATTGGAAGGGACGTCAGGAGATCATCTTGTCCAATTCCCTTGCTAAAGCAGGTTCACCCAGAGCAGAGTGCCCAGGATCACGTCCAAGCTGGTTTCCAGTGTCTCCAGAGAGAGTCTGTGAATGTCTCCAGAACCTCCCTGGGCAGCCTGGTCCACTGTTCTGTCACCCTCAAAGGAAACTTTTTCCTCATCTTTAGGTGGAACTTCCTGTGTTCCACTTGGTGCCCATTGCCCCTTGTCCTGTCACTGGGCACCACTGACAAGATTCTGGCCCCATCCTCTTGACCCCTGCCCTGTAGATATTGATCAGCATTGATAAGATCCCCTCTTCTTCTTCTTATCTTCTCCAGCCTAAACAGCCCCAGGGCTCTTTCCTTGGCACAGAGATGCTCTAGTCCCCTCAGCATCTTTGTAGTCTGTGATGGACTCTCTCCAGTAGTTCCCTTTCTCTCTTGAACTGGGAGCCCAGAACTGGACACAGTGCTCCATATGTGGCCTCACTGGGGCAGATTCATGAGAGAAGAGAACCTCTCACAACCTGATGGTCACACTCTTTTTCATGCACCCCAGGAGACCATTGGCCTTCCTGGCCTTCAAGGGCGTGCTGCTGGCTCATGGTGAACCTGGTGTCCAGGTTCTTCTCCACAGAGCTACTTTCCAGAAAGACAACCTCTAAATTGTCCTGATTCATAAATGGTGATGAGGTGTGCTTATGACATGGCCCTGCCTTGTTGCCTTTACTTTAAGGGAAAGTAGGAGACAATCACCTTTAGTATTCAGCCATAGCTTCTCTACAATAACTACTTTCCACCTTTCTGTCCCCATAACTCCCTTGATTCCCAGCATCAGGGAATCATTCCTTCCCTGCAATCTCTCAAGCCATGGCTGTGCACTCAGGAGGAACAGGCAGGTTTGGGGGTGCTGTTGCAAACAGCCGTGTTCCTCATCTCCTCCCTCTGCAGGCCTGGACTCTTGTGAGGCAGCCCAACTGCATGTGCTACATTGCCATAAAACGGCTTAAGCCTGTGCACAGAGCCCTTTCATGGCAGACATCACCATGGGCTGCAAGAAGCAGTCTAGGGGCGTCATGCATGACTTCATAATCACATTAGTTATCTGAAAATGGCCAGATATTCCTAGGCTGGGCTGAGATTAGCTGCTGCACTCTCTATGCTGTCATGGGAAGTGAAGAAAGACTCCCTCAACTGAAAACAAAACCACAGGGCCCTTGACAAGAAGGAAAGCTCCCATGTAGACCCTAAATCTTACACTTTCTGTTCAGGCCAGATGCAGGGAGGTTTGTCTGTGATTGTCCGTGGTCCAGTGTGGCTCTGGGTGAAGCATTCATAGGACGTTCCTGGATCGCATGGTCACCAAGATCTGTACCCAACCTGTCAACCAGGGTGCTTCTGAAGCAGCTCTTTATCATCAGGACCCAGCACCATACATCTCCATGTCTATATGGGTGTCAGCAAAGAGAAGACACATCCATGCAGATGTGGTGGCTTTCTTGGATCCCCTCACAGGCCAAGTGATCTCCTGGGCTGGGCTCCCTCAAAGAAGCTCAGAGCAAAACCAAAGTGTTTGGTGGTGGGTATCTTGTGTTTAATAGTTTTGTTGTGAGCTGCAAGTCCCTTCTTGGATGAAAACATGAGCATATAACAGACAAGACACATGTGTATGCCACAGGTTGCAAGTGAACCACAGGCTACAAAGCACACAGAGGACATTTCTTGCCAAGTCTACACAGGGACTGTGTCCCATCAAAGTGCTGCTGAACCCAAAATTGCTGCTAACCCAGAATTTGATCATTCAGCATGAAGTGTGGAAAACAGCAGCCTATGGAGAGAGATTTTTGACATCACAGCAACCCCAGAGTGAGTCAGATTCATGTTGCAGTTGTCAGGAGGTTTTGCAACGTGCATGTTGCTGAGGTCCCCAGTGCCAGCATGGAGTCCCTGACAGTGACAGCCTGCACAGATCCTGTACCCCTCGGCACAGCCAAGCCTGGCAGAACGGCCAAGCTGTCCCAAACTGTGGACTACACTTAGTTGTCAAGAGGGCCTGACTGGGGCTGGCACCACATGCCCTTTGAGCCAATCCTGCTGACTGAAAGGGTTCAAAGGCTGGGTGTCATGTGCTGAGGCAGCATGAGCAGGTCTCCTACCACTGAACTGGGCTTCATAGACTCATAGAATGGTTTGCGTTGGAAGGGTCCTTTCAAGGTCATCTAGTCCTATCCCCCTGCAGGGAGCAGGGTCATCTGCAACTAGAGCAGGTTGCTCAGAGACCTGGCCAACCTCACCTGGAATTCTTCCAGGGATGAGTTTTCTACCATCTTTTTGGGCAGCCTCCGCCAGTGTTTCATCACCCTCAGCATAAGAAATGTCTTCCTTCCCTCTCGTCTAAATCTCCCCTTCTAGTTTAAAACCATCACTCCTTGTCCTGTCATAACAGGCTCTGCTTCTCTTCTCCAGGCTGAACAAACCCAACTCTCTCAGCCTGGCCTCAGAGCAGAGGACTTCCAGCCCTCACATCTTTGCTTGGCCTCCTCTGGCCCCTCTCCAACAGGTCCATGTCTCTGCTGTGCTGAGGACTCCAGAGTGGGGCAGAGGGGGATGAGCAGAGTAGAGGGGGAAGTTTGTTTGCATGGGTTCAGCCCCTACACTAATATTTCTGTGCCACGTGTCTGGATGGATGCCCATACCCAAGTCCACGGAGACCAAGAATGAGAGACGCAGCAGGAAGCAGCCTCCAGTGCCCTGCGGAAGCTTGGCTCTACTGCACTAGGAGGGGACACTGGTCAGGACTAGGATCCTGACCAGTGGAGAGTCAATGGGGTCCCCCCTCCACACCCTGCATCCCATCCTTGCACTCTGCACTCTCCTTCCAGCAGCTTGGCTGGAAACTTCCCAGTGCTTGGCTCCTTGGGGGATGCATTTGCACAACCATAGCATCAGCTGCCTGCAACCAGGGCTGCCGAGTGGTGGCTGCTGGGATCTCCAGTCAAAGGGCCATGCAAACATCTGGCAGCACCTGGCCGTGTGGTTTTGGGATCCCTTTTCTGGCAGCAGAAGCACAAGCCTGTCTCAGAGAGAAAGGAGCAGCCATCAGCCAACTCCTGCCCACAGAAGATCTGATCTCTGTGCCTGAGGGTGGCACAGGGTGTTTGGCAGTCATGGGGTGAAATTAAGGGTATCCCTTAGCATCGAGCTTTCGTAGTTGTTAAAATAGGAGCTTTTGGGTGGAAAGCTCCAGGCTTAATGAAATTTTGTAAAATGAATTGAATTGCCTGGAATCACTGCATAAAATTTGATTATCACCTTCCTAGTGCCTTTCTTACAGCATTTCTTGACTGCTTTTGGTTTCAGGTTGTATCACACACAAAAAAAACCAAAATCCGAGTAAAACTGTTCCAAGGAAAGACACTAATGTCTGGAAGGCCAGCCATGGAGGAGGCGTGGGTTCGGATCTCATCCTCATTTGGAGCAAGCTGTATTTCCCTGCAGGAGGCAGAGCCTGTTCTGAGTAGCTCCACTCAAAACACATCGTTACCCTCTGACTGCAGAGGATTCCTCCCTCCTGCTCATTTTCTGGCTTTCTGCTGGGTCCAGCAGTCACTTCCATCACTGAAAAGTCAAGTGCCAGCTTGAACCCCATACCAAGAAGAGACAAACCTACAGAGCAAGTTGTTTTGCTGGAAAACACCATTAAAGTTCCATGAGCCCAATCCGCAGCCATTCTGGGAATGAGGATGTGCTATTGTATCTCTTACTAACATCACAGCCACATTTCTACTACATCCCAACCCATCCCAGCACCATGGAAGGAAAACAGGGCACAGGAGCAAGGAGGGAGCTACAGAGCACCCAAAATGTCCCCATCTGGCTGGTTGGGTCCAAGGCTGGATGGCTCTTTCCAGATCTCCCCTCCTCTGTTAACAACGCCTCTGTCTCCTTCTGCAAGGTGGTCTCGAGCATGCAGGGGAAGGTTGATCACAGCAGGGATGTCTTCTGCACTAGAAGAATCCAAGGTTTGTAAGAAAAGTATGGGATGGCACCAAGTGCCCTGCACTCTGTCATGCCATAGCTGCGCTTTGCAGCAGCTCAGCTGCCACCACTGCCAGACCTGGATTTCCCTTCCCTCTGGGGAGGGATGTCCTCTGGCTTGTCCCAGAGTAATCCAAGCAGCCACACTGGTTACGCCTCTCGAAAGCAACTCAGCACAGCTCATTTGCTGACCCAGTGGGTGAACAGCATTGCCATGTCCATGTTGGTAATTGTCTTTCAACAAAGGGCAGCCTCACCCATCCTAGCTACCAGTAATGGTCCCTGGCCTCTGTCATTGCCCAGACACTGGCAATGTATAGTTTGACAGAATGGGCCAAGCCTACACTAAGAAGCATGCAAACAGCTACACCATCTGGACCAGTATGACCCGCATACTGGTGTAGAGGTGGCCATTCAGCCCCAGGTCTGTAGCAGAATTTGGATGAAGCCATCTCAGAAACTTGAAGCTCTGAAGCACAGTCTATGCTTTCTTTGCAGGTGTTTTTTTGGAGACACTTGTGTGCCAGGACCCGTATATGCACAAAGATCTGCTGCCTCTGTGTATTGGGACTGGTCAACAGTTATCTTATAGAATCATAGAATGGTTTGGGTTGGAACGGACATAAAGATCATCTAGTACCAACCCCCCTGCCTTGGGCAGAGACACCTTCCACTAGATCACGTTGCTCAAAGACCCATCCAACCTGATCTTGAATACATCCAGTGTTGGGGTGTCTACAACCTCCCTGGGCAACCTAGTCCAGTGACTCACCAACCTCTGAGTGAAAACCTTCCTTATATCTAATCTAAATCTACCCTCTTCCAGTTTAAAGCCATTACCCCTTATCCTATCACTACAAATTCTTGTAAGAATTCCCTCCTCAGCTTTCTTGTAGGCCTCCTTCAGATACTGGAAGGCCGCAATGAGGTCTCCCTGGAGCCTTCTCAACAACCCCAACTGTCTCAGCCTGTTCTTGTAGGAAAGGTGTTCCAGCCCTCAGATCATCTTCATGTCCCTCCTCTGGACCCTCTTCAACAGGTCCAGGCCCTCTTGTGATGGGGGCTCAAGAGCCGGATGCAGTGCTCCAGGTGGGGTCTCACAAGAGCTGAGTAGAGGGGCAGAATCCCCTTCCTCGACCGGCTGGCTACACTTCTTTTGGTGCAGCCCAGGACATGGTTTGTGCATTGTTGGCTGCACTTGCACATTGCTGGCTCATGTTGAGCTTTTCACCAACCAGCACCCCCAAGTCTTTCTCCTCGGGGCTGTTCTCAATCCACTCCTTGCCTGATGTGGCAATCCACTCTTTCCACAATAAAGCAGAAGCTTTACACAGATTCCATCTGAGATTCAGAATTAGCATGACAATGGCAATCTCTTGGCTGTCACCTTCCAGCTTGGCTCCTGATGGGCTGTAAACCACCCCAGACAGTTTGCACTGTCTGATAGCCTGGCTCTGGGTCTCCCATCTCCTTATTTCCCAGTGCATCTTATCCGAAACTGCATATCTCTCATTTCCATCAGCCCTTGGTGCCCTCCACACAATAGTGAGCTTGTCAGGGTCCCAGTGTCTATTCCTCAACCTGATGGGCTTTTCCTGGAAACATACTCTTTTAGGGTGTGCAGGGCATCAGGACAAAGGGCAGTGGGCACAAGCTGGAACCTAGGAGGTTCCATCTGAAGAGGATGAGAAAGTTCTTTGCTGTGAGGGGGCCAGAGCCTGGCCCAGGCTTCCCAGAGAGGTTGTGAAGTCTCTGCTGGAGAGATTCCAAACCCACCTGGACATGATCCTGAGCAACCTGCTCTGGGTGCCCCTGCTTTAGCAGGGAGGTTGGACAAGATGATCTCCAGAGGTCCCTTGCAACCCCCACCATTCTGTGATTCTGTTGATTCTGTGATCTGTATGATCTGTTCTCAGGGTTGCAAAGCAGAGTCCCTCATGCTCTTCTCATCGTATCAACCCTCAGGCATGGGAATACCATTTCTCATGACTAACACTAGGCAGGGCAGCACCTTAGACTAGGAAAATACTAAACCTAAAAAGCAGGAGAAGCTGAAATCCCAAAGGGTTTAGCTGCTGTGTAAGACCCATAGATATTCCCATGCACAGGTACAGTGATGCCCTTCCTTAGTGCCACGATGCTTGGATCAGGTGGCAAGAAGAAAACCAAGAAAAAAAGAAGAAAAACTGCTTTAGTGAGACAGAGCCTCCCACACTGCACCTCACACTGTGAGACAGAGACTTGTGAGTGCAACATCTGCTGCTAGTCACTTGTCCTAAGATGGCTTGGGAATCACTGCAAGCCCTCAGAAGATACCTTTAATGTCACTTTCCTTTGGTCCCAGACCTTCAGTCCAAGGTCTTCCTCGAGGTCAAGGAGAGAAGGGGTTGGGGCAAAAGCTGCAGGGACCTGGACAAGCTTGAGAAAGGGGCCCATGTGAACCTTGTGAGATTCAAGGCCAGTGCAAGGTCCTGTACCTGAGTCAGGGGAATTCTGAGTATCAATCCAGGCTGGGGGATGAAGGGATGGAGAGCAGCCCTGCAGAGAAGGACTTGGGGATGCTGGGAAAAAGGAACCTATCATAAATATGGGGACAGTCTTTTTAGCAGAGCCTGTTATGACAGGACAAGGGGTGATGGTTTTACACTAAAAGAGGGAGATCCAGACTAGAGAGAAGGAAGAATTTTTTGATGCTGAGGGTGGTGAGATACTAACCCAGGTGCCTAGAGATGTAGAAGCCCCATCCCTGGAAACATTCCAGGTGAGGTTGGCCAGGGGTCTGATCAACCTCCTCTAGTTACAGATGTCCCTGTTCAGTGCAGGGGATGTGGGCTAGATGACCTTGAAAGGTCCTTTCCAACCCAAAACATTCTATGATTCTCAGAGAAGGAAACTGAGATGTTTCTTACCTAGACCTAGGAAGCTGAAGACCCATTGAACCACCGATGCCGTCTGAAGCCTCCTCTGCAGTGGCACAGAGAGCGGAGCAAACTCAACCTTCATCTTGGGCTCTGTGTGCACGTCTCGAAAGGAGAAGGAAGCTCCACAGACAGTGAATGCAAAGTGCAAAGTCGCCCGTCAATATTTACCCAGTCTTACAGTATATAGGGGATTGTGCAACATACAGTGGCAGTGGTGGCTCCCCACAGCCACCCTCCCGTATGGGAAGTAGAGGAACACTGCTGGGAGGTGTCACCAACTTTACGACAACGTGACTCACCATGTCATTAGACGGAGAGGTTTTCATGCTTTTACCACTGAAATCTGAGAAGTAAATGCCCTTCAGGACGAGATCCTGCCTTCAAGTGCTCGTGTCTTTCAAATTTTGCGGTATTTGTGTGTCTGCAGAGAAGATGAGGCATGTGTGCTTGCAAGCAAGGCTTTATTTTCCCCATTCCCCTACAAACCACCCTGTGCATGGCAGGAAGGGACAATCAGAAGGGACAAGAATGAGCAACTCCTTTGTATTTGCAAGTGATATGATGTGGATGAGTTTCAGTCTCAGCCAGGCAGGCGGGCAAACAACACAAGGGCCTTTCACTGCTGAGCATGGAGGTACATGAGCAACCTCATGCTTCCTGCCAGGACATGGATGGATGGATGAATGGATGGATTGATGGGTGGATGGGGCAGACAACTGTCCCTGTGCATCCTTGCACATGTTTATGTGGGTTTTCCTTATGTTTATGTATTTTCCTTATGAGAAAGGAGGTTGTGGTGAGGTGTGGGTCAGTCTCTTCTCCCAAGGAACAAGCAATAGGACAGGAGGAAACAGCCTCAAGTTACACCAGGGGAGGTTTAGGTTGGACATGTGGAAAAATTTCTTCCCTAAAAGCCTTGTCAAGCATTGGAACAGGCTGCTCAGGGCAGTGGTGGACTCCCCATCCCTGGAGGGGTTTCAAAGCTGTGGAGATGTGGTGCTGAGGGACATGGTTTAGTGTTGACTTGGCAGTGCTGGGTTAACAGTTGGACTCAATGATCTTAAGGGTGTCTTCCAACCAAAACAATTCTATGATTCTACCTCCAAGAAGATGCATGGTCTGAACCACTGCCTAGTCACATGAAAAGAGCTGCAATTTACTGGATTGAAAAAAAATCCAAAATCTGGGGGGAAAAATCCTCAGGGACCTGACAAGCTGCTCAGGTAAACAAAGAAATCATCTTGTGAGAGGCCTGTGAAAACCAAGGGTCTCGCCGTAACCAGGATACCGAATAATGCTGCTAACAGGCTGAATTAAACAAGAAGCCGATCCTTGCTAAAGCTCTGCCACACATACAGAGGCATCACTCACTCCTCTAAGGGGCATTTTGAATCCCCAACCTCACCGAGGCCAAGAATTACTGAACAAAACAAAACAACCAACCCTTGGCAAAGGCAAATCTGAGCTGTTAGCTGAAAAATAATCACTCCTCTTTGTCAGGCCCTAGGAAGACGCTGGGCTATGAAGAATTTACATCTGTTAGACTCCATTTTCTGGAGTTACTAGAAACAACAGGGATCTGGTGAAACCCCAAGGGCTCTTTCGTAATGACACCAGTTGCTTTAATTGAGCTGAAACCAGCTTAGATTTTCCCCAATCTCTGCCCATCCTTTGTCTTCTGCTGCAAATGTGGAGACCCTGTCTGCTTTGAGAAAGCAAATGAGGCTTTTAATGCATTAGGCTCTGTTGCCTGGAGACAAGATGTTTACTGATATTTCTTGGCAGGGAGGCATCTTCGAAGGTCTCACCTCACTTTTTGTCAGTCATATTGTCCTGCTCTACTCCTTTCTTCTTACTTTCTCTTCCTGTCACTGTCTACATTCTGGCGAGGGAACTGCAGATGTGGATGATAGTAAAAAAAGGTATATCCATCAGCTCTGGCACTGCTTGGCAGATGGGTCCTGGTTTCATCATGGTCAATCTCATCCTTACTAAAGGGTCTTGCTACCGTTGGAAGGAACATCCTTCACAACTCTTAATACTCATTGAATAATCTTTGAGGACTGGAAGGAAATAGAACCAAAACGAAAAACCAGCCTCGTGATGGAGAAAGGTCAGTATAAAACCCATCAGGTCAAAATAAGAAGAAGGACTTTAGCTTTACAGTGACTTCCCATGAGTATAGACTGGAAATGGAGATGAAGAGTCATCCTGCTGCATCTGCGGGGGACCACAACACCGTGCAGCATCCTTCTTCTAGAAACAAGCCATGCTCTGGGTATAATCTTGCACCATGTCTGTCCTTGTAGTATCACAATCCCCATCTTCTCTTCACTGAGGGAAGTGATTATGTGGGACAGGAAGGGTTTCTGCTGGGAAATGAGAAGATACAAAGCAGATACAGATTTATTGCCAGCCTTCCTGTGTAACATTCAGCAATCTTTCAACATCTGGACATGGGTGGTGATTTGTGATTTGAGAGCAATGATAACAGTGGAGAAAACTTCACTGGCCCTTAGATGAACCTCTCCATGGCAGGACCTACCCACCAAAAGGCCCATCTAATTTCTCCTGCAGCTACACGTTTCTCTGGTCACTTTTACAGTCTCCCTCTCTTGCTCTCTTTGCTGACTTGGGTTCCAGTGGTGAATAGGCTCTCCTTGGAAGCATCAGAGAGAGGTCATCACTGAGCTGTGATTGCAAGCCTGGCAGGGACATCTGGGACCACCCAGCACTGATCACAAGAAGTCCCATGTCAGCAGCTCCTGGCAAATTTTGCTGCCATTTAATGTACCATTATTGCTTAATTCTCACCTCCATGGCTTTTAAACCTCATCATCTCCATTTTTGGGGTAAGTTTCTCACCATTTCTCCTTATTTCCTAAAATACTCTGGCACTTACACGCACTCCAACAACATTCTCCTTGGCTTTTCCCTTCTCAGCTATTTATAGTCATTTATCCAATCTCCTGTGGCTTGCATTTAGCCTGGAAACATTAAGTTCCTTTAATCCCTCAATAGGTCATCCTCTGTAATCCCTTTACCAGTGGCCCTTATGGCTCAGTTGATCAATGTCCATCTCTGACTACAGGAAGAACCTACACAGCCTCAAGTCACAAAGCTGTAAACTTTGCAAGTCACCAGGCTTTGCTAGTCAGCACCGTGGGGTGTGCCCACAAGACTTTATGAATGGAGCAGGTTGCAGGTGGAGACCTGGCCATGCTCCAGGATCAGAGCTGAGAAAGCCTGACATGGAGGACCTGAAGGGACACATGCAAAGGACAGTGTAGTGGCATGTACAGTGCATAGCTTTGCCCTGCCAGGAGAAGCTGGTTGTGGCTCCTTGTTGAGCCCCTTGAAGCCCCCCATATGTAGACCCTATGGGACTTGGTGCCCCAGTGGAAAAGCTAGAAGCTCTCTCTAGGTCACTGCTCCACTCTTCTAATTATGGATAGCCCTCTATTCTTTTTTCCTTAAAGCCTCTCAGTCATTCATATGTACTCCTAGAGCTCCTCACCAAACTGATTTCCCCTTCAGTGGGCAAAATTATCAGAAGGAAGCTGAGTAATTGTGTCCAGTTCTGGGTTTCCCAGCTCAAGAGAGACAGGGGACTACTGGAGAGAGTCTAAGGGAGGCTACAAGCATGATTAAGGGACTGGAACATCTCCTTTATAAGGAGAGGCTGAGAGCCCTGGGGCTGTTTAGCCTGGAGAAGAGAAGGCTGAAAGGGGAGCTTCCCAATGTTTATAAATATTTGAAGAGTGGGGGTCAAGAGCATGGGGCCAGACTCTTTTCAGTAGTGTCCAGCGACAGGATGAGGGGCAACGGGCGCAAACAAGAACACAGGAGGCTCCATCTGAACAGCAGGAGAAACATCTTTCCTGTGAGGGTGACAGAGCACTGGAACAGGCTGCCCAGAGAGGTTGTGGACTCTTCTTCTCTGGAGAGATTCCAAACCCACCTGGACACGGGTTCCTATACAACCTACTCTTGGTGACCCTGCTTTAGACTAGATGATCTCCAGAGGTCCCTTCCAACCCCTGACATTCTGTGAAGGTATTTTTTTAGTGGTTGTCCGGTGCTTTCTCTGAGTCCTATTCTTCCCTGACCCATCACTCCACCAGCAGTAAGTGTGTCTCCCCTGTGAGGTCCTCCTTGCTGGGGAACTTCCCACCACACCAAACCTATATGATACCATTGCACGAAGTTTGATCTTTGTCTGTCCCCAGCTCTGAGTAAGAGCCTGGGTGTGAGAGAAGCCCACTTCTGTCTGCCGCTATTTATTTAAAGGCAAATGCTTTTAAAATACAGTATTTTGGATTTGACTCCCTCTTCTACCTGTTGCCAAATCACTTATTCTGAGATGTGGCTCTGTTGTGCCAGTGACTTTCATTGCAGAAGTTAATGTCCTTTAGAGAATTATCACTCAAATTCTTCTTTCCATGCACTTAGGGAATTAATGATTCTCTTTATGCAGCACTCAGATATGGATTTTCTTTGGCTCCCATCCCATCTGGCCTTGAAGCACCCTCCCAACATACATGAATCATAAAGCTGACAAGAAAAACAAGAACACCCCAGGCAGGTCCTTGCTCCCAGCAGTTGTGTGCAATTATTGCATGACTGAAGATGTAAGAAGCCACTAAAAATCTCCTGTAAGTTGTCAGCCGCAGTGTTGTCGTGTTTCCTTGTCCCTAGTGATTCATGCTGGGGACAGGAGCAATCCAGACAAGCGATCATAGGTGCAGAGGCAGTGCCTGCAAAGCTGTGTGAGTGCCTGGGACAACCCTGTCACATCAGGGACACAGAGGCAGCAATGCCCTTGGAGATAAATATAGGTAACTAGAGCTTTTCTATAGAATCATAGAATCATTAAGGTTGGAAAAGACCTCTAGGATCATCTAGTCCAATCTTCATCCAACGTCTCGCTGACCCTTAGACCATGTCTCAAAGCACCACATCTACTCTCTTTTTGAACACCTCCAGGGATGGTGACTCCACCACTTCCCTGGACAGTCTGTTCCAATGTCAAAACCACTCATTCAGTAAAGAACTTCTTCCTGATATCCAATCTAAACCTCCCCTAGTGCAACTTGAGGCCATTACCCCTTGGGCTGTCATTGGTTACTTGGCAGAAGAGACCAACACCAGCCTCACCACAACCTCCTTTTAGGTATTTGTAGAGACAGATGAGGTCTCCTCTAAGCCTCCTCTTCTCCAAGCTAAACAATCCCAGTTCCCTCAGGCACTCCTCATATGACATGTTCTCCAGACCCCTCACCACTTCATTGCCCTTCTCTGCACCCTCTCCAGCACCTCAATGTCCTTCTTATCCTGTGGTGCCCAGAACTGGACACAGTACTCAAGGTGTGGTTTCATGAGTGCTGAGTACAGGGGCACAATCACCTCCCTACTCCTGCTGGTCACACCATTTCTGATACAGGCCACTGTATTTCTACACTTAACTGCAGTAGTGGGGAGATGATACTTCACCGGGAGGTCTCCAGGTGTGGTTCAGGTCTAGCTCTGGAGCTGGAGTCTCACATACCTTTAGCCCATGACGCTGATGTCCAGAGTCTCCCTATAATGGAGGAGAAAGGCTTCTAAGGAGATATAGGATTGTAGTGGGTCTGGCTGAGCCCGTTTTCCACATAGCAGCAGTGTTTTGTGCCCCACCTTGTTATGTTTTTTTTCTTCATTTTCACTTCTTGATGGTGATCTTCTAGGGACAATGGGATAAGCTGCCACACCTTTCCTCTGGCACTTGCAGGGAGGTCAGTGATTAGCCAGGATAGGGATTTTTTTTTAAATAAAACTACCTCCCCCTCTTGTAAGGTCTTGCACTGAGCTTTGCCACATCGGTCCTACAATGCCAGAACATTATTTCCTACAATAATTGGTGGATAAGTGTGTACAGGGCTGGGGAGAAGAATGTGTACACACAGCATGTGATGAAACGTCAGCTGGTGGTCTGAGAAAACAAGCTGATCTGTCTCCATCACCAGATCCAACGGAGAAAAACATAAATCTGGGCAAGCTCTCATGGTGGGAGAATCCTCTTGAATCATCTAGCCAGTGAATGTCCTCTTCACACCATCACAAAACACAGGAGAGACTACCAAACCTGCCCCAGGATGGTCTTCAGGATCTTAAGCTTGACTGGAAGGCATCCTGGCTTCATCTGAGGATGCCAGGAGAAGATTCACCACATCCTGTTATTAACCAGCTCCCAGAACACCCTGGTTATCATTGCATGGGGGAATGCTTGGAGCTCCACCCAGTGGATTCCAGCACAGATGGGTTAGGGAACCACTGCCTGAGGGTCTACCCAAAAGTCAACAATGATTTTGGGTGCTGCAAAAGATCAGGCTTGCTCTGGTTTGCACCCCACCATGGTGCCCTTAGCATCCTGCAAACTTTTGTGCCCTGGACTGGTACGGTCTGATATTGAGTGATGCTTGTGTCCTTGGCTAACCCCAAGACCAACATCCCGCCATGTGGCATCACTCGACCATGGCGTTTTCCCAGAAGAGGCTGGAGAAGGAGAAAGCTCTTCCTGCTTTCTGCCGTGGTGGCTGTAATTTAAACACAGAGACATTTTTATTTATTTAACTCTCATCCTCTCCAAACGAGGTTTGCAGCCAGCAAATCAATTTGGCTGATTAGACCTAATGGATTTTAACTGACGTCAGTGATTAAATTATTTCCATAGCTGGTTCCTGAAAGCGAAGGAGCAACCATGCTTTGAGATTTATATAGAACTACTATTTAACTGCAGGAGATGCTAAGCATGCTTTTTTGCCATTCCGCAGCTTCTAACTCCATCCAGGTCTGCCTGGTATCTGCAGAGCAGCAAAGAGTCTCCTGACGCTGCAGAACCACACAGAGAAGCTTTGCCCATGTCTTCTCTTATAAAGCAGTGCATGACCAAGCGTTTTCATGTGAGACCAGCCCAGGCTCATTGTAGATGAGGGAAGCTCAGAGAAAGGTTCAAACCCACTTTGTGGACATGCCATACCCTGTCCCCAAATGGGTGTAAGGTGCTGTGTGAACCCTGGCTATGCGTGACCCCATGCTCTCCAGTCTCCTCCTCCAGAGACTTTCAGTACCCACCTGGATGAGTTCCTGTATGACCTGCCCTAGCTGACCCTGCTTTGGCAGGGGGTTTGAACTAGATGATCTCCAGAGGTTTCTTCCAAGCCGCACCATTCTGTGATTCTGTGAAGGCGCTGCTGGGTGCAGGGCTGGGACACCCTTGTTACAATGGGTTCATATGGGGTTTAGAACCTCAAACATCACTGTGGCAGCTTTGAGATAAATTGAATTACAGAGACTATTTAAAAGTAAGCACATCCTTGAGATTCACCAGCCAATGAGCTTGATCCTGTTGCAATCTTCCCTGCAGAACTTTTGTCACCATCATAAGGTGATGTTTTCCCAGTTTTCCTTGTTGCTGTTCCCATTTTACATAATCACGCAGAATCCCAGCATGGTGGGTGTTGGAAGGGACCTGTGGAGATCTTCTTGTCCAACCCCCCTGCTAAAGCAGGGTCACCCAGAGCAGGTTGCCCAGGAACATGTCCAGGTGTGTGTTGGATCTCTCCAGAGAAGAAGAGTCCAGAAACTCTCTGGGCAGCCTGTTCCAGGCTCTGACACCCTAAAAGAAAATATGTAATTTTTTTTAGCGCCACAATCCATTGGCTGCAAAAAGCTGTTTGCCATCATCCTGTGTGGAAAGTAGCACACATGGAAACACAGGGCTGGGGTACAACAGCAGAACTGAAGTCTTTGGGGTGCTGGTTGATGAAAAGCTCAAGATCAGCCAACAATGCACAAATGCAGCCCTGAAAGCCCCAATGATATCTTTGGCTGCATCAAAAGAAGTGTGGGCAGCAGGTCGAGGGAAGTGATTCTGCCCCTCTACTCCACCCTTGTAAGACCCCACCTGGAGCTCTGCAGCCAGCTCTGGAGGCTCCAACACAGGAAGGACATGGACCAGTTGGAGCAGGGTCAGAGGAGGCCGTGAACATAATCAATGGGCTGGAACATCTCTCCTATGAGGACAGGCTGAGAGAGTTGGGGTTGTTCAGCCTGGAAAAGAGAAGGCCTGAAGGGAGAACTTGCAAACTTCCCGTACCTGAAGGAGGCCTACCAGAAGGCTGGGAAGGGACTTTTTACAGTGATAAAACAAGAGGTAATGAGTTCACACCGGGAGGAGGGAGATTTAGATTAGAAATTATGAAGAAGTTCTTTACTCTGAGTGTGGTGAGTCACTGGAACAAGTTGCCAAGGGAGGTTGCAGATGCCTGTTGTGCTGGTTCAGCCATCATCATTTTATGCTGCCATCAGCTGCCTGATCACACAGGCCAACGCTGGACTCAGCAACATCCCCTCGGAAATCTTCTCTCAAACAATCCTGCCGGAAGTTCCTGTGGGCCCAGCTCCTCCACTGCCACTGTGGTGCCAGCGTCTCCTGCTGCACACAATGGACAGAGATGGCTCCCTCAGTGGCCCTTCATGTGGAAGGACACCACCAAGAAAGCTCAGCAAGATGCGACCAGCCCCATCATAAAATGATGATGGCTGAACCAGCACAACAATGCCCCAACACTGCATGTGTTCAAGACTAGGTTGGACAGGGCTTTGAGCAACCTGGTCTAGTGGAAGGTGTCCGTGCATATAGCAGGGGGGTTGGAACTGGATCATTTTTAAGATCTTTCCAACCCAAACCATTCTATGATTCCATGATTCATTTTTGGGACAACTCTCCCACCCTTGCTGCATGACCTGGATGAGTCCATGGTTTCATTTTCTGCAGATGGGAAATACAGCGCAGCAAGAGCCACGTGCCTTAATAATACTGGTTTTAAAGGTAAAAATCAACTAAAAAGTGTTTAGCCCTTCTATCATGGGTGCTAAGGAGCACCCACCACACTTACAACAACACAGAGTGCATTGATACTCCAGGAAATCATGGCTCTGCCCCAACTTGGGAGATGCTCAGCAGCTTCCCAAGCCTTTAATTATAATCGCTCCTTCTAATTGCACTGGATGTAAAAACAGGATTGATATAAACCTGGCAGATAAAGCGATGCCTGCATAGACACCTCTAGTTGTAATGTATTTGGGGTTTTTTCTTTCCCAAGGGCAGCTCTTTCACCCAGCCATCCCTGCCAGCGAGGGCTCCAGTCCCATTGGTAAAATGGGTTTCCACAATTTACCTACAGGCAAGGGTGAAATTAAGCAAATCAAGGCAAAGACAAGCAAAACAATAAATCCTCCAGCCTCAAGGTCCAAGACTGAACAAGGGGAAGCATAGGATGGGATTAAAGAAATGATCCCATCTGGAGTAATCCTGCTTTTCACTGCACTTCCAGCAGCTGCGGCCAGTGGGGATTCCGGTGGGAATTGTTTTGTCTCATTGTGATTCAATATTTGAGTGTGTGGATTTTGGAGGCACCAGGATCACTGGTTTTATTGGAGTTAGGAACCTGGTGGAAATGCTGGTGGTGTAGCCATGCTGATAAAGCCCTGCTAGCTTCAAGTCTGGGGTCTTCTTCACATGGTTAGAGCAGAAAGTAGATGTATTTAGGCTGAAAATGGACATTATTTGGTTTAGAGAACAAAGAGAAAGATTCAGGCAGAGAGGGAGGGGTGGAGGGATGGAGGTGAAGTTCTGAGGCCTGAACAACAGGCCCTGAACCAAAGTTCACTTCTAGATGAACCTCACAACCAAACAATATGTCTAATATGCATAGTATTGGTTGCACATGCAACACATTATTCATTTATATTTTGCTATTTTGCTATGAATATATATATTTTGATGCCAATTTGTAACACATTGTTGCAATGCTTATTATGCGACAGTCATCAGCAGATCTTTCTTTATTTAGAGGCATGTTGCAAGGCCATGAAACCAGACATAAAGCCTTGTTGAGAGATACGTGGTTAAAACCAAAAAAGATAGACACGCTCCTCTGGATTCCTCCTTGAGCCCTGACCAGGCTTTGGGCAGAATCCAACGGGTAGGGTGACACCAGATGATTCTGCACCTGAAGTTTTGAAAGTTGTTTATTCAACTGTATAAAAGCTGGACCCTTTTGCAGCTACTTTGGAGACCTCACCTACAAGTGGATGCACTGCATGGGACTTCACAATTGCCAGGACAGGTTCTCCAAATCCTCTCTGCAACCGGGCCTCCCCAGGGACTGCAGGTCTGGATGATGGTAACTTATTATTAGGACAATTCATGATGTGTCTTTCTTAATCACTATAGCTCATGTAGTAATGATTAGGTGCATTACCTCAATTATTTTCTTTGCTGCTTAAAACTACAGCATAATAAGCTTATCCTTTTGACTAACGTATTATCTTATTTCTGTATTGCCTTGAAATACAGAGTAAAATAAGCCTACTGTTTTTATTGGTGTCTGTGTCCTTTCTGTTGACCCCACCAACTGGCAAAACAGGAGGTCAGAGGGGAGAAGGTGGAAGCAAGAATGGCAGGGAGAGTGGAGCATGAGGTGGGATTTGGGGTTGTGAACCCACCCTAGGAATCATAAAATCATTGAATGGTTTGGGTTGGAAGGGGCCTTTCAAGGTCATCTAGTCCAACCCTTCCCCCCACCCCTGCAGGGAGCAGGGACATCTGCAACTAGAGCAGGTTGCTCAGAGCCCCGGCCAACCTCACCTGGAATGTTTCCAGGGATGGGGCATCAACCACCTCTCTGGGAAACCTGGGCCTGCGTGTCACCACCCTTACTGTAAAAAAATTCTTCCTTCTCTCTAATCTAACTCTCCCTCTTTTAGATTAAAACCATCACGCCTTGTCCTGTCACAACAGACCCTGCTTAAAAGATTGTTCTCATCTTCCTTAACATCCCCAACATGTTCCCATCCTCCAGGTTCCTCATGCACAACCCATCATGACCCCACTGGTTTGGGGTTGCTCTGACCCCACAGGCTTTGGGATGCCCTGACCTGCCCCACAAGCTCGCCCAATGGCGCTGGGAGCAGGGTATGCAGAAAAGGTGGCCAGTCACCATGAAGTGAGAGGGGTCACCCAGCAGTGACTGGGGAATAAGGACCCTGAGGGTAAGAGAAAATGGACGGGTAGTGTGGTGGAGCTGTAGGCCTAATATACCTACAAAGATATTAAAGCAAAGACTAAAGTGACACCATGGTTCTGCCTCTGTGTCGTACAGCCCCTTCCTCTGGCCTGGCTTAGGTGTCTGCAGAACTGATATGGGCACTACAACGTCTTGGAGTGTACCAAGTGCAGGACAATCTGGCTTATTTTGGAAATTTGGACAAAAGCCGCCTCGGTTGGGCAGCTGGGGACTTGAGTTGAAACACCCCGGCATCTCCACCTAGCTGGGGTCTTTTTGCCTCATCCTCGCACGCAGCATTGCCCGACATGCGTTGCGTGATCTTGACTTACCAGCCTCCTCTGAGGTTTGAACAAGGGCCGGTTGATGCCGTTCATCTTGTGGTAGAGCCCGCAGGCGTTGCAGAGGTAGTGCCCCGTGCCATCTCTCCTCCAGAGCGGGGTGGACATGGCCCCACAGTTGACACATTCTCGTCCCTCTGAGTAATCATCAAAAAATTCTGCTGCCATGATGGGAGAGAAGGGAAAAGACTTGATTAATTATGTGGCCCTACATGTAATTTCTGGCCTGGTTCTCAGTCTAGCCCAGAAGTGATATTTCAAGAAATCACAAACATTCAGATTTTATAAATTGCAAGAAGCAGCTCTTCCTTTCTCCAGGAAGCCTCTAGGATTATTGGGAAGAGGAACCCCTTTCCCTGCCATACAGTGCTGGCTGCAGGACTTCTGTGGCAGCAGGGACGTGCTGGGACACGGATACGAGGAGACAGAAATAGAAACCTTCCCTTCTGCTCTGACGTTATCCAGTTTTCAAGATTGGACATAGCCAGGGCGAGCAGATTGGGGCAGGCGAACAGCCGCATTTACAGTGAAGACAAATTACCTGCGACCACCAGCAAATACCAGCCTGGACCCACAGAGCAGAACTGTCCAGAGATCAGGCAGCTGCCCGAGCTTCTCTCAACGGGGCTCAAGCAGGAGTGGGCAGGGGAAGCCATGTCTGTACACTCTGCTGTCCCTCACCCAGTCCATGCCAGCTTCCACCCAGGCCCTCTGCAGAGGGGAATGGCTGCAGAGAGACAAGTGGGAGAGATGTTCATGTGCCTTCACCCTGTTTTCTGCATGAGAAGCATCTTCTGAACGACAAGAATCCACATGTACAACTGCAGCTCAGGCTGTCAGCTGAGAGACATCACTGAAAAACTTCTATCCATTGAGGGTGATGGAACCCTAGAACAGGCTTCCCAGAGAGGTTGTGGAGTCTCCTTCTCTGGGGAGATTCCTGGACATGATCCTGGGCAACCTGCTCTTGGTGACCCCGCTGGAGCAGAGAGATTTGACTAGATGATCTCCAGAGGTCCCTCCCAACCCCTGCCATGCTGTGATTCTGTGATTGGGCATTAATGTGTCAGAGACTCAGCTTTTGACGCAAATCTCCATCGTCCTTGATGTCACTTTCCAGGGTTTGGTACATTCACCCACCACATTCCTGGTGGATCCTCCACCAGGGCCTGGCTGTGGCTGTAACCTGACAGTGAGGACAACTACCCTGGGCTGAGCCAGTCCAATCCCTCTGGCTATAGTAGGTCCATATCACCTGCAAGGCAGTGCAGAAGTCAACACCTCAACTGCATCATCATGTGGAAAGACACAGGTCAACTCACCCTTGGCTACAATGCCCTTGAGAAGCCAAGAACTTTGCCTAATGAAATGTAGGCCTCGCTGAGGGGTAACTATAGCCGCGTAGCCCTTGGAAGTGTGTGTTGCTGATGGTCATCCCACCTGCAGAGTATCATCTATTGAGTTCAGCTTGGGGCTGTTACAAAATCATTCCTTCCTGCATGTGGGCATGCTCTGTTGTGGGCACCAAAAAGGGAATACTGGATGGTAAAATAATCGGGGAGGAGAAGAAAATGACAGCAAAGGGCTCCATTACTTGGAGTAGGCTAGGAATAAACCAGGCTGCTGAAGAAAATCCTGACAAACTGCAGCTCACAGGAGATGTTTGGAGAATCCAAGAGCTTTGCATCGAGACCTTCAGCCATTATGGTCCAGGACAATGTTAACTCTTAAAGCTTAAGCTATATTTTGTTCTCGATCACCTGCTTGTTATACAAGTATCTCATCTTTCTGCTGGAAGACAGTAGTTCCCCAAACAGCAAACCAATAAAATTTGTCTTATTGCCAACCTGTGTCTCAATCCCATGTGGATTTTCTGATATCTAATAAGGGTTTTGTTCAAACACCAGACTTACCTTCTCTTTTCTCCAGACCGTTTTTAGAAAATCTGTAGGAAACTACATAACCATGAAACAACCAACGGATTACAAAAATGCTAAAGTGGTGCCAGTAAACAAAGACATAGAGAAAAGGATTCACGTGATCCTAAATTCTCCCTGGAAAACTAGGCTAAAAATGGTGGGAGGCTGCACCATGTGCCCATGGGGAAATACTAGAAAATAATAGGAGTGAACCCAAGGGGCCAGGAAAGAGGGGATCCAGTATCTTCTCAGCATCTTAGGAAAATCTCATTGCCTTTGAGGGATTCTGGTTGTTTAGGAAAGATGGGAAACCTTCCAGGTGATTTCTGTACACGTGGACTCAGTGATACTGTCACCACAATGCCTCACTTTCCCCTTTAAAATCACCATTGAGCCACAGCCAAAATCTAGATCAAATAAACTTCCTTGGAAAAGAGAAGGGATCAGAACAGCTGGTCAGGAAAAAACTCATTTCCTTGAAAAATCTCAAGAAAGGAAAACATTTCACTATTTTTTTTTTTTCATCTGAGAAGCTGTTGAGGGTTTCGATTATCATTTTGCAAAGAAAAATTCTTTTCACAGTAAATTTTGTCCTGTGAGAAAACCCCTCCTTCTTTGAAAATAATTCAGCAGTAACGTGATGTAATCCAAGGAGAATTTAGCAGAGCAGAGGTAGTCCAAAGGTAACAGTTAAAGCTCTTGACCGATTGGAGTTGTGTCTGTGACTAATTACCAAATATCATATTTTATGGAGATTGTTGCACAAGAAAATCAAAATCTGAAAGCTTTTAATCAAAGAAAAAGGAGAAAATTCCTAACAGTCCCTCAGAAATATTAAGAGTTGGACTAGCTCTGGAATAAGAAGGTCCCTCAAAATAGGTATGATAAGAAGAAATGTCAAAGATGGGAACACTTTTTGGTTTTGGAAAAAGAAAACAGAGGGTGTGGAGTTGAAACCAGGCAAAGTGTAAGTCTCTTGTTTTCTGACAATAATTGAATTTGCTACTGAATATTGAGTGTTATTTCCTAAGTGTCCAGGTGACACCCAGCTCCACTCTCCACATGGTTTTCACTGTTGGTTTTAATCAGACATCTAAAACCCCAGGACAAAGCAGTCCTGAGACCTGCTCCCTTTCCTCTCCTTTTTAATCTACACTTATTTTAGCTATATTCTTCACTGCTTGCTTGGGGGTTGGGTTTTTTTTTTACTTTCCCAAGGGTTTTTTTTTCCCCAGTTTCCACAGGATTTGAACAGGAGCTTCTCTCTTGAGGGACTTTCACTGGTTTCAGTTTCAAAAAAACCTCTTCTGCTTCCGTAGCAATAACATTTGTGTGATTTTCCCCTCTCAGCTGGAGACAAAGGTGATCCTTGTGAGCGTTAATAAACAGGAATTGCTGGTGCTTGAGACGGGGCAAGAACAGACTTTGTTCCCAGGGCACGCTGAGGCTCCACGCAACGGGTGGCCCTCCCTAATCACAGATCTCATGGGCCAATATCAGATGGGTGCGTCTCCTGCGTGCACCACCCAATGCTGAGTCAGAAGATGACATCTGCAGAGTGCGACCTCATTAAAACCATTCCTGGAGGCCCGTCAGAGCAGAGGGAGCTCCTTGACCCCAAGACATCTCACCTGATGGCTTACTGTAATGGGGATTGACTAGATGACCTTTAGAGGTCCCTTCCAACCTAATACATTCTATGATTCTATGAAATATCCTCTCCTGCTTCAAAGTATGCTTGATGACGGCAAAGAATGTGGATGCTACCGGATGCTGGCCCAGAGAAGATGATGGAGGCTTTGTGCACACCCCGTAGTGGATGAAGGGCATCTGGGCCCCTGTGGAGAAGTAGAAGGCAAAGGACAGCTCAGAAGGAGCTGTTACAGTTTCACAGCATCACTAAACTTAGGGATAAAGTTGCCGAGGGGAGCTTTCTGAGCTGGCCACATAGCTGAGACATCGCCGCCACTCTTGAAAACCTAAGGGTCTACAAAACAAGGAGAAGGCATCACCTGAAGAGCTGCAGTCCATGCGGTTTGACGTCGCTGGGTGTCCAAGACCAAAGAGACCCAAACATTCCCAGGCCTCAGAGCCCACAGGGACTGAGATCCACTTGCAGGCTGAGCTATATTGGGCATGGAGGTCACTGGGCTTCAAGTGCACTAATTGTTTAATTTGCCATTGTTATTAATAACGGGGATTAAGGAGGCTCCCCGGGAAAAAGCAGCAAAGTGTTTTCTTGGCTTCCGTCTCGGGGCTGGAGCTCTAAATCCTGGCATTATGAGATCCCCTGACACTTACTCCTTGTACTTAGCAGCCGGGAAAGGAAACGTTTATTCAAGCAGCAAATTGCCCGAGCGGCTCCCGGAGGGCCCTGGACAATGTGGGGGGAAGGAAAGGCTCCCCAGTCACACTCAGGGCAATAATTTCCGTTTTGTGGCACAGGAGCCGCTGCCTGATAATGGAGATTTATGGGTCCGTCCGGTGACCTCTGTAATAGCCTTTCTGCTGGAAAGATTTACTCCCTCCCCCAGAGCCAGGTATGGGGCAGGGTTGAGGAAAGGTTAGGCTGAGAAGAACACTGGCTCATGGCTGGAGTAACCTCATGTGTGCCGAATGGTCTCATCTTCTTCGTAACGTACAGCTCCCCCAGGTGCCTTTGCCTCACCCTTGTCATAGAATCATAGGATGGTTTTGGTGGGAAGGGACCTTTAAAGGTCATCTAGTCCAACCTTCCTGTAGTGAGCAGAAACATCTGCAACCAGAGCAGGTTGCTCAAAGCCCTGGCCAACCTCACCTGGAATGTTTCCAGGGATGGAGCATCTACCACCTCTCTGGGCAACCTGAGACAGGGTCTCAGCACCCTCATTTTAAACAGTTTCTTCCTTCTCTCTAGTCTAAATCGCCACTCTTTTAGTTTAAAACCATCGCCCCTTGGCTTGGATGATGTGAATCTTGGGATCAGTTTATGGGTTGGGTCCCTGGTGCTGACTAACACCTTCTTTAGACCAAGAAGGATCTTCTCACATGAGAGCAGATCATGAAATCTCACTGAATGACCCAGCTATTGGAGGGGATGGATTGGGTCTTGTCCCAGTCCTGGTCATCACCTTGTTCTGTAAAAGGAGATCTTTTTCCCCTCACACCTACTGTTTGTGAGGACTGCAAGGTCCTCAGGGCAGGAAATGTCACTTTTGTATTGCACAACAACCTCCTAATCTTGGGTGAGGCCTTCAGCATGCTAATGTCAGAAATACTTTCCACAATGGGACATTCAGTCCCCAGGGAGCCAGGAGTAACTCCTAAGTGGGGCACTGGGGTCTAGTCAGGAAAAAGCATTATTGGATATGGCCCTTCATGGCTCTTAGTCATTGGGAGTGGTCCTTCACATCCACCGCCAGGTCCACAGAGGCCAACTGGTACAGACAATGTAGTGCTCAACAAGAAAGCAGATCTGAGCACCGCCGGTGAGCTCACACCTACAGGTACTTTTTTCGGCATGGCTAGGATGTGACAGCAACTCTGACCAAGGACATGGCCCACACAAAGTCTGAGTACTTTTGCATTCCCAGCCAGTAGAATCAGATACTCTCTTGCAACCAAGTCAGCTGGGGATCAAGAGGGAGGCTGCCCAGGGCTTGAATCCAAGGAGTAGCTTGAACTATCTTAGAATCATAGAACTGCTTACGTTGAAAGAGACCTTTAAGATCATTGAGTCCAACTGTTAACCCAGCACAGCCAAGTCCACCACTAAACCATGTCACTTAGCACCATATCCTCACATCTTTTAAATCCCTCCAATGATGGGGACTCAACCACTTCCCTGGGCAAACATCTCTGGGTCTTTACACTATCTCTGCAAACCCCAACTGTTCCAGCCTGACAGTATGTCCATTCCTAGGTCCAGACCTTCTGGATTTGTCTGGGCTTTTCTTCAATCTGTAAACCTTGGGGAGATCATCTTGAGCAAGTAAACCTGCTGGATCAGGACCCAAAAGAATAATAACAGTAAAAGCATCTCTGATAGGTTTTGAATCCTTCAGCTTAGAGCAGCATTCAGTTTATAAGTCCCTGTTCCTAAACAAGACCCTCGAAGGGGACAAAGAACTCTCTCTGCACCGGTTTGGGTCAGACCCTGCTGCATGAGAAACAACAGCGAAGTTGTCTACCTTCTTCTGCTCTCCAGCCCCCTCCTGCCTTCACCCCCTCATGGTGAAGAGGAATGGAAAGAGGCTTCCATTAATACAGCACTGGAGTTTTGTTTACAGCTGGAGGGATATTTGATATCAACATTTCCCCCTGAAGAAGTGTCTTCTCAACCCAATGACGCAACTCAGCAAAGGAGAAGCTGTCCTTCAAACACAGCCAGGCACTTACAGGCTCTAAACAGACCCTGAGAACAGTTTTCCCTGCAGAGAAGCAGTTTCCTAAAACAATTTGTTATGATAAGAGGTGAGAGCCACAATCCTGTGTATACACGAATGGACTCTCAGGGACACTCACAGCTGAGGCAAAGGACACTGGCCCCTTGGACACATGGACACCGTGGGATCCCACCCAAGACATCGTCACCTTCTGCTTCAAGGGGCAGCCACGACAGTGTGGCAGGGAGTAGCAGAATTTGTCATTCCCAGCTGCTCAGGGTGGTTTGTCCCAAATCCCAAGGTTGTTTCCATTAAGAAGTGATGGTGTGGAAATCCTCAAGCCTTTGGAGGTCCTTTCACTAAGAGTTTTGCTGAAGCTAGTGGAGCTGGAAGTCACATCTTCTGTTTCTTTTGAATGGGTTGAGATGCTCCCATGAATTACATGACTCCAGAAGATGAAGTTTCAAGGGGAAAAAATCCACCAAAAGAGTTCTGGTCAAACCACAGCAGTTCAAAATGCTGGTTGGTCCATTATGGTGGCAGAGCAGGACTGAATTGGAAAGGAAAAGAGCAGCAGAAAACCAAGGAGAGACACAAGTAGAAGGGGCAGGGAGTGACTATAAATAAAAAAGACCAGATTTATGCATGGGAGAGATCTGTAGCCAGCAGAAAGCTGTCGAAGAGCCTTTTCTCTGCCGACAGGGACATTGTCAGCTTGACCCACAGATGGAGCTCAGAAAGCCCATGTCCATTATCTTACCCTTCAGCTAATGGAGCCCAGGGTGTTTCTCTAAAAGCAGGTTCTGCCCATTAGCTCTTTTCCCCCTCCCTCTTCTCTGCCTGTTTCACCTCTGACAGAATCTGAAGGAAATTCATCCAGGGCCCCGCTATTTTAGAGCTTCGTGGGACCTAGACATGGGGAGAGCAGGACAGTGCTTGTTTGAATAATGCCCGTCGCTGGGGTGGTTGCTGGTGGGACTGTGGCTCCTACTCTCATTTGATCTGGATTAGCAGAAGACATCACCTGTGTGACTGCTGATCTGCAGGAAATGGAGAAGCAGGTAAATTCCCTGTGCTTAGCCAGAAACACAGTTTCGAGCAAAATGCATCATTGTGCAGCTTCAGAGAAATGTCTCAGTGCTGTCCCAGAATGTTTTGGGGGTTATCTGACATGTCTACAGTGGAGAAAAACGGTTGGTTACTCAGTTGGCTGCCTAGACCAAAGAGCTTTCCCACTGCAAACCTAAAGACCCTACTTACTGCTTAGGAAACATCCACCCAGTCTGGCTGGCCCACATGCTGCTTGCAAAAAGGCAAAGAAATGTGTTTTTCTTTTGCTTTGTGAAACATTGGTGAGATGGTTCCTCCGCAACCTTTCCCAGGCCAAATGTTTCACGTCAAGGCAAAGGGAACATTGTGTCCCTCCCCTGCAAAGCTCCCTCCTCTGCCTGAGGCAAGCCAAGGTCTATGGCGCACACCATTGCCAACAGCCAGGAATACTCTTTTCCTTCATGGATATGTTTTCCCTGGTTTGAAGGACAGTGGAGGTGGAAGCAGCCAAGGGACCAGCTGAGATCATGTGCAAGAGGGTCATGACGGGAAAGTTGGTCAAATCCTGGGCCTGGATTTGAGTTCTGTCCTGGCTCTGCAATAGGCTTTTCATCTCCTCGCGACACTGTTCTTCCCCCATGAGAAGGAGCAACGGCTCTTCCCTGCCTCACTGGAGTGGGGCAACAGGACAACTTTCAAAGACCACAGTCATAGATGTGGAGACAAGCAGTGAATGGAAGAAGGGTGGGTGGAAACTGCCTGTTTTTGGAAGGGGCAGGAGATGGTCCTGGGGGGCTGATCAGCCTGGTTGCTTGGAAAAGCATTGACAGCTCCCCAGCAAACCAGACCCCAAACTGTCAAGCCCAATGGTTCTACCAGAGATGAGTGGAGAGATTGTTGACCCACACACTGAAGTACCATGTCCCACATCCAAATGGTACAGTCTGCTCTACAGGAGACAGTCATGCAAATATCCCAAAGGATTGGGGGTGCTTTTTGTTGGAGCACTTGCTGGCCACCCCTTTGATAGCAACCTGGCATCCTACAGCAGGACAGCTTCTGCTGACTGTCAAGTTGTGTGTAAGTGAACTCCAAGGTCTGCCTTCTTTTGCTGGGATACACACCTGATCCCACCCACCAAGCTGACCACCCCTTTTTTACTCCTACTTAGCAATTGCTACACTTGTAAATATCTGGGGCTCTTCTGATAAACAGGAGATTTCTCTGCTTATCGACCGTCCAAATATTTTTTAACAAATCTTAGATTAGCATGGAGAGCCCAAGGAATGGCTAGGATGGGGCCATCCACAGCCTGGGGCCTGCTTGGCAGAAGGCACCTGGAAATGGTCTTACACTCTTTTGACAAAGGAAAAACAGCTACAGCATTATCCTCCTTGAAACATCCCATCTCCAAATGGACATGCACTAGCAGAGGCTCTTCTTTGATGACTACAAGGGAAGGGTCACAGAATCACAGAGCGGTTTGGGTTGGAAAGGACCTCTGAAGATCAGGTAGTGCAACCTCAGATCATCTAGTCCATGGTGGAGAAAAAAACTTAGAGGATCAGGAAAGCTTGGGATTTGCGATGCTATGGTTCCACCTGGGCAGCTGTTTCTGAGTTGGGCACAGGCAACTGATCATCTCTAACATGTGCAGCCATGTCTGATGTACCCACAGGGGACCACAAGCAGGTGTGCTGTGGAGGCGTGCCAAGCTGCTGCTCCATGGCTGAGCCATGGGAACTGGCCTTATGGCTACTGGTTAACTGGTGAACCAGGGCCAGTTACTGGGTAACTGGTGAACCCTGACACTAAGCCCATCTAGCAGCATCTGGCCACGTTCAGATGCTCTCAGACCGCAATCTGCAGTGGTCACATCTAAACTGCTTCCCAGGACCTGCAGCAGAAGATGCTTGGGTCAGGCTGAGATGGTCTGTGCTTGGACTATGCCAGTGGCCATGCTAATAACTGAAGAACATGGTCTGTTTGGTTCCCATGGCTGGCATCTGGCACTAGTTCATCATCAAGCATGACACATTCTTCATGTGCTCTTGGCCCACTCAGGCTCCTACAGAGCAACTGATGAGCTGAAACTCCTTAAACCACAGGAACCTAACGGTTTGTGGTTGTCCATCCTAGTGCAGCATTTGTCTGTCTGATGGTGACCATCTATCTGTCTGTGGAGGTGACTACCAGCACCCAGGGGGACCAAAGGCAGGACTCAGATACTGGAATAGGCTGCCCAGGGAGGTGGTTGAGTCACCATCCCTGGATGTGTTTAAGGGTCGTTTAGACCCTTAGGGAGAACTTTGTAGAGTAGCGTTGATGGTTGGACTCAATGATCCCAAGGGTCTTTTCCAACCTGAATGATTCTGTGATTCTATGACCAGCTCTGGGCCCAGGGAAATTGATGCTGTTTGGGATCATTACAAGGACATCAGCAAGCCGGATGTATATGGACAACAGAGCCAAACTCTTCTCAACAGGGAGAAGGCACCAGGGAACGCAGCAGAAACGACAGGCTGGGCATCAGGACAAGGGTTTTCATTAAAAGATGGGGGAATTTCCATTCCTGGGCTTTTCCAAGCCTCATGCAGGTAAATCCACAGCTGACCTCAGCCACTGCTAGTGGTTGTCCTGCTTCAAGCAGGAGGCTGGACTAGAGATCTTCCAACCAGCATTTCTACAATCCTACAACTCTAGAAACTCAGGAGTTTGGATTTTTTTTTCCCAGACTGGTGCAGATCAGAAGGAAAGACATTTATCCAAGTCAAATGGGCAAAATCTTACTTGAAGAATGCAATTAATTGTGTTCTTGTTATCATATGTGGTGTGTGTACGTACATACGTATAGTAACACATATAGTTGTATATATCTCCATATACCGTATCCTTAAGAATATCACTGTAGGAAGCCAGGAGTCTCCTCTAATCTGGTTTTGCTATTAGAATTATTATTCTGTGGCTGCATGGACTATAGCTATATAGAATTGCGGTGAGGCAGGGGGGACTAGATGATCTCCAGATGTCCCTTCCAACCCCTGCCATTCTGTGATTCTATTATATATATTTTCATATATATGTGCACAAATATAGCATGCACATGTATATATTTAAAAGCTCACTTATATATATATATATTTTATATATATATGGGCCAGCAAAGAGGTTCCTCCTTCTGTTCAGATGGAGCTTCCTGAGTTCCAGTTTGTGCCCGTTGCCCATTGCCCTGTCGCTGGGCACCACTGACAAGAGTCTGGCCCCATCCATGATGATCACATGCAGATCCAAACCCCTGCCCCCCTTGTCTCTAGCTCCCTAATTTAGATGCAGACTCTGACTCCAGCTCAGAGGTGTTACCCTGATAAATCCCACTCAGAGGAGCTACACCAAAATAAGTCGAGCCAGATCCTGGCCTCCCTGCGGGACACCAGCCAGGGACAAACACGAAGGTGTTTACTACGGTTCATCATGTTGTAGGGGACGGTCAGCTTGTCTAACCTCTGGCCCTTCTCTTTTCCTCTTTTATTAGTTATTCTGAATGTTAAGTCAACTCAGCGCCTGAGCAGGGCGGGAGGATGGAGCGATTCTCCCCGCCACCGATAAAGTGTCTGCAAAGGTCAGTTCGCACAGAAACTGCAGCCCAGGCCAATAAAACGGCAGGTACCCAACTTATCAGGGCAACTTATAACTTGCAGTTTTTCTAACTCAATTGATTGGACTTTTTATCTAAAATAACAGGCATTATAAGATAGGCGAAAGTCGAGATAAGGAAGAAAATTGAGTAGGTCTTGAATCGAGATCAGCTTGGGGACAGGTTCAAACTCCCACACCTGCCCTGGAGGAATCAATGAAAGTTTCTTGGCGTCGTCCACTCGTTTTGAAATGCTGCTGAAGTTGAGTGAACTTTGAGACCGCAGCGTTTATTCTGTGATTATAATTAACCTGCTCACCCGTTGTTATTGATTTCGCGTGAAAAGGGAGGTGACAGAGTCTGACTGCGATGTTGGTTTAGGAAGAGAAATGGTTGGGGAGGGCTGGCAGGTAGACCTGCTGGAGCGAGACCCTTCCCCAACCCTCAGGAAAGGGGGCTCAAGGGGGATTTCCCCCTCCTGCTTGTGCTAGGGACTAGGAAAACCCACAGGCCAGATCTTCACATCCAGAGAGCCAGCAAATCACAGCCTCGATGCTCTGCCCCGCTGAAGCAAAGAAGGAACGAACGTGGGAAGCCCCTGGAGAAAAGCTTCAGTCATGCCCCAGATCCAGGGGAGCGTAAGGAGGAGACATCCTCCCAAGCCAGCTGCCCCTCTCATGCTCCCCATCACCAAGGCACGTCCCAACCCAGTGTCCTTCCCAGCAGCCAGCCCCTGGGGCCAGCGCTCCCTTCCCAAAATAATCTCAGACATCTGGGGCCAAACATGTCATTCAGAGGAGTCCTGATGTCTGGGGCTCAGTGCCTCACTGATTTTTTTAACAGCTCCAGTGCTGCAAGCTCTGAATATTAAATAATGATGGCTCCCTGGCTCACGAACCCAAGAGCCTGGCTTGGAAACTCATAGGAGTTTAAATAATAAATATTAGGTTATATTTTTTCTGTCTTTTCTGGAGTTTCAGCCCATAGGAATCAACATTTCACAGCTTTTCTCTTGTCCAGAAAAGCTGCTCCTTCCCTTCCTGCAAAAACAGAGCCTGACATATGACAACAGGATTCTGGAAGCTGGAGCTTCAAGGAAAACTGAGGTGCATGGAGGCACAACGGCTGGCAACAGCCAGAGGCCAGCAGCTGAGAAGCAGACAAGAGGGAGATGTCTCCTGAACTGTTTGGAGATGTTTGAGGAGCCAAAGGAGACAGCCCACTGCCCCGGCCCTCAAGGCTAGAGGACAACCTGGAACTGGCTTAAATATTATAGACACAGCCAGAGAGCACCGTGCAAGCAGGAGCTGTGAAAAAAACAAATGCAAGAATTGACAAAATCTTGCTCTGAGGGAGTGGTGTGGTCTCCTTCTCCCCCTCTCCTCTAGAGCAGGAGATGTGACATGGTTTAGTGGTGGACTTGGCAGTGCTGGCTTAATGGTTAGACTCTATGATCTTAAAGGTCTTTTCCAACCGAAGTGATTCCATGATTCTGTCCCCAGACTCTTGTGCTAGGCTCAGGTTTTAACCTTTTAGGAGACCCTGATGGCAACAGGCACCCAACCCTACCCCACACCCCATAAATCCACCGTGCTGCGGCTGGAAGCATTGACCAGAGGAAAACGGCTGAGCTTGGGGAAGAAGAGCAGGAGCAGGCAGCGACGTCCCACCGCAGGACTTCTCCTGAAATGCTCCCCCGGCAGACACCGACCTAATTCCCAGGGATTAGGAGGAAACATTTCCAGGCAGCGATTTTGTTATCCCAGATTCAGAAGCATCCAGTACCAGTCCCTGGTGGAGACGGGAGATCAGCCCCCTCATCCGGCTGCCCTCACCCCACCTCTGCTGGAAAACTTGCTTTTCCTTGGCTTTCCATGGATTATTTTTTTTCCCTTTCTTTCACAAATAAAACGAGTTTCCAAGTCCCTTCCCAAGGCTGGCGTGAGCTGCTCGAGCCCAGCTGGCTCTGATAAGGGGCTCACCAGCTTTCCAGGTCATTAAAAATGTATTTAAAAAAACCCACAGATTCCTTCATGCTGCAACATATAAACCCAGCGGCCACTTTGCAGAAGCGGAAAAAGAAAGATCCCACCGGCTCCTGGAGCTTCACCTCCCCAAGAAAACCTGTAGGTCCCCATATAATTTGCAGAAGGGCTGCGCTTCTTCCCTATGGAAGCTTCTTGCATGGGCCTGATCCTGCACCAGCTCCTGGCAAACCTCCCTTTGCTCTGACCAAGGCTGGGGGGGAATTTCTGGTTGGTTTTCTTTTTTTTTCACAGCCCATATTGAATATGTTTGCCAGGGGGGGCTGATCCTGCGAGCCTTGCCTGGGCAAAACGGCAGGATGGGCCTTAGAAAGACAGAGAAATCACCAGAAAGACGTGGGAAGGATCCAGTTTTGCCCCCCACCAAGCAAAAGGCGCATCCTACATTTAGGTGCCCACTGAATTAAGCAAAAAAAACCCCTCTGTGCCAGCAAATAATTGAGAAAAAAATAACCTCCGGGCACTGCTTGGAAAAGAAAAAAATATTTTCGCTTCCAGTTGACACTGCCTCCAACTTGGCTTTAAAATCCAGACCGTGCCAAAACCTGAAAGCTGCAACATTTCAGCGCTGATGGCGGGGTCAGATCTACATCCAGCTCTGAAAATCTCTGCCCAGCTCTTCTTTCCTAGCAGACCAGCCCACCCGTGCTTTTTTTTTGGGTGAGAAAATCCAGCTCCGGCTTATCACGTTGAAAAAGAAATCAGTGCAATAGCGCGGGGAATGCGGCAAGCTCCGGCGTACCCTGCAGGAAAAGACCTGAAATTCTGCGAGGGGTTAAAAAAACCCCATTTGTACCATAGGAGACCTTAAAACGGCATCACTCGACATGGCAGAATCACAGGGGGGGGTTTCAAAAGAGCCTTTGGTACCACTTGTACCAGCCGCTGGGACGCGAGCGACGACCGAATTATTTTTGAGCACTGCCACGCAGATGTAAGCGCCCGTGCCTAAAGGTCTCACTGCTCAGGCACGGCAAATAATTGGGTTTAATTTGTCATTGCCGATGGATTTACAGCTTGGACCGGTCACCGTGACCGAGGCTGCGGGGAAGACTTAAGGCCAGAGAGATTTTAATATTTTGCCGTAATGCTGGACGTTATCATAGACAGCTGCAAGGTTTTCGCTCCGTGTGGGGGACCCACAAGGACTTTTTCTCCCCTCAGATAAAAAAAAAAAAAACCCTCAATCCAAGCTTAAGATGAAATCTGCTGTTATAATTGGGGTTAATTTTGGAGGTAAGAGCACGTTCTCACGTATTTCCCTGCTTACTTAAGCGGCATTTCACACTCGCGTATTTACACCTTCCTGCCAGACAGCAGCGTGAATCCAGGATCCATCAACAAGCTGAATATTTGGCATTTCCAACCTCCCTTTTCGCAATCCCACAGACACCATTACACACATTCCCCCACTACCAAAGCAAGCCATCCCCGCAACAGCCCAGCCTTGCCATTGCGACTGGTTTTGGCCGCGTAATCGCGTTATTCAGGGATCACACAGACCCGGCACGGCCGTCCTGGCAAAAAAAAATCTGCATTTTTCCCTCTGCCCTCCCAGCATGAGCAAAACCAGCCTCTTTAACCCCCTGCTCTGGGCTCCCCGTCTGGTTTCACAGGCAGCGGTGAGCCCCAAATGGAGGCAGATGCTTCGTTAAGTCTTTTTATAATAGGGTCGCAAAAGCCTTGAAGGACCTGGGAGGTTCAACTGCACCTTCTTCTGCCTTGTGCCCCCGGGAGCATCGCCGAGCAGGGTGGACATCCCCAAATATCCAGTTTCTGTGCCTCCTTTTCAGCAGGGAAATTCAAAGGAGGGAAGAACACACTGGGCTGGTGTCTGAATTTGGGGACAAAACCTCGGGAAGATGAGCTATTATATTTGCACCCCTTTTTTCCTACGCGTGCAAAGCTCCGTGGGGCTCGGGGAGCGAAAATTCCAGCCCAGAGCCCTGTGCTGATGAGAAGCAAAGTCTCTGCAGGTTTCAGGGCTACCCTATCACATTTGGGTTTATTTAAATTTTCCATCAAAATGCATTTTTCCTTAAAAGCGCATTTTTCCACCTGCATTTTAACAGCCCCTGCCGGCATCCTCCCCCAGCAGCGACGGGCTGCCGACCTTCAGGCTCAAAAACTTGCTTTTTCACCCCATTTGGGATTTTATTTGGTGGCTGGTGCTTTGTTGGTGGTTTTTTTGGAGGCGTCCTTGATTTTTCCAAGCGAAATGCTTTGCCTATTCAAAATACCTGGCTGCGTTTGGGATAACCGATTTTGGGGACCCCCTCTCTGCCGGCTGAGCCAAGATTTTTCCATCATTGGAAGAGCACAGAGGCAGCAGGCTCGGGCCCAAATTCCTTTGGGAACCACCGCCTGACAGACACTCATCTGCTTCCAAGGGTTTCACCTCTTTCCCCCCAAAACTGGTGGAAATAAATATGGAGAGAGCAAAATGTAGGCTGTCTCTTAAAGAAATATTGCTGTTTTTGTTAGAGGGATAAAGACACGTACATGAGTGCGTGTGCGGAGGAGAAAAATATTTAATCCTGGCTTAATAAAGCCTTAGATTCGGTGCCACTATCCGCTGCCTGGAGTTTTACTGCCTTGCAGAAATTTATAATGTACTATATACAATGCTGTGGCTGTTCTATGCAACATATGTGTTTGTATTTGGTGATAAAGTGCGATTTTCACTTAAGGAAATGTATTATTAATAATAAGGATTATATAGAGCCTGTGATGGTGATATTTTTGTTATTACTGTTGCCTTATTTGCAATTTAAAACATACTTTTGAGGATTCGGGGGGGTAAATAATCAGCGGTGTGTTTGAGCTTGATCTTGCTCAAAGATTAGAAGCCCTAATTCCGTGGGTTTCATCCCAAGTCCCAGACTGACCAGTGACAATTAAATTAGGCAGGAAAGCAGAAGGTGGCTTGAAACCCGCAGCGGGGAACAAAGCCCTGGGCCAACCTTCCCCGCCGGCGGAGCTGAGGTGAGAAATGCGACCGCTTGCAAAATGGGGGAGGTAGGGTCCTGTGCAAAGGGTAGACACGTCCTACAGCCCTATCCCTCCATTCTACAATCCCATCCCTCCATCCTGCTGTCCCATGTCTCTGTCTTGGAGTCCCATCTCTCCGTCCTACAGTCCTATCCCTCCATCCTACTCCCCGTACCTCCATCCTACAGTTGCATCCTTCCACCCTGTGGTCCCATTCCTTCATCCTACAGTCCCATCCCTCCGTCCTACAGCCTCATTCCTGTGTCCTACAGCCCCATCCCTCCATCCTACAGCCTCACCCCTCAGTTGTATTGTCATATCCCTCCATCCTATGGCCCCATCCCTCCATTTTGCAGCCCCATCCTTCCATCCTATGGCCCTAGCCCTTATCCTACATCCCCATCCCTCCATCCTACGTCCCCATCCCTCCATCCTACAATCCCATCCGTCTGAGAGCAGGGACAGCAGAGATGCCGGGCTCCCCCCGTTGTCTTCTGCCCCATGGGGAGCAGCCACCTTGTCCTTAGGTGTATGGAGAAGATCAGGGGCTGCTTGTAGGGCAGACCTTTGTAACAAATGCCGCGGAGTCACTGGAAATGCTGGCCCCAGGGATGCTACAGGGCAAATCTTTTAGCATCCCTATGGGAAAGCTTCAGATCTGGTTCACAATCTCTCCCCCACCAGCCATGGAGAAGACATTTTCCAACCCAGCGCTCTGCTCCAAGCTTTGATCTTCCCAGATGCTGCTTCTGCCTGTTCGGGGAACCCTGACTTTGACTTAGTCAATACAAAATGCAAAGCACCCATCAGAAATGCCCACAGCCCCTCGCCCCCATTTACTCCCAACCACATCAACCTCCTGGATGCCACCGCAGAAGAAAAACCTGCTGCTTTTCTTTTTTTTTTTTTGCTTTTTTTTTTTGGTTTGTTTGTGAAAAGCAAAATTACGGGGTTGAGGGTGGCAAGCCAGGATCTGGCCCTTCATCCTCAGCCTGGAAACATCCTGGAGGCTGCAAGCGGCAGCAGGCTGGGTGTGCTGGGGCTTCCAAGCCAACCTTCAATCCCTGCTCCCCACTGCCTGGGGAAGGGAGAAGCATCAAGATGCTAATTCTGAGACGGATTTTAAGCAGGTTTTGGCTCTGACAGGGCAGCCTCCTGCAAGGGGACTTTGCAGCGGGTCTTTCGCATGCCTCATTAAGTCGGGAATTCACTGTAACACCATCCCAGGGAGTGCCTGGAGCAAGTTCACGGCCTCCTCAGGGTCTGATCCTGTCCTTCAGGGTAATGAAATCATTCGCCAAACTTACCCTGAAAAGCCCCGATTTGGCATCTTGAACCCACACTGGGGACAATTTTTCAAGTAGTGCGGTTTCTGCACCCATCCTTCCTCTTTATACCCCAGAGCTGCACTGGCACGTTTTAACCCAGGCCAAAATTCCTCTTATCAGGGAAAAAAACAAGATCTTTATTTCCTTTAGTATCTTTTTTTAAAAAAAATACATTTCCACTAAACTTCTTTCCCTAGTGCACTGCTTTCCAGCGGGGCAACAATTGCGATGCCCGATTGCACGGACTGCGCCTCTGTGTCGGCATGTCCAGCTACACCTGCACAGCCTTGCTCTTCATTGTTAAAAAAATGGCAATAATTAATATCTTAAGGATCCCAGGGGTGCTCTACAATTAGCACTATCCAAAGGTGATGGTTCTCCAGCAAGGAAAAATTACAGGAAGGAGCTGAGAGCGCTGCAAAAATTAATAGGGGATTTTTGCTTCCACTCAGAGATTCCTCGTTGTGCGGAGAATAAAAATATCTTTAGCCCTACGGAAAAGCAAAGGAAGGAGTCTGGGCTCCAGCCATGCTCGGATGCTGAGCCAGGCTCGGATGTAATAGTGGGTCTGGGATGGGTGCAATCCACGGCGGTGCTTCCCTCCCTCTAAATCTTGCCGTGCCTTCAGTTTTGCAACCCATAGGAGCTTTCTCATAAAAAAACCCAGCCCTTCTCCCCTCGCAGAAACCACAGCCAGCCTCTTCGTGCTGTCTACAACCCCCTCGATACCCGCAGCCTGCACAAAGCATCACCCCGGCATCCAGAAGGGACCCGGCCGGGAGCAGCAGCGCATCCCAACATGGGGAGAAGAGGGAAAGGGGCAGGTCTGGACCTTCAACTACTTACCAGGGGAGCTGCCTTCCAAAAAAGCCATTTTAATCCTGAATTTAACACTCATCAGCTTTCAGGTAGTTTCCTCCTTTTTTTTTTTTTCTTTTTTACCGAAACCCAAGCACTTTTTAATTAAAACTCAACTGCTTTTTCCACAACTGAGGCAGAGACATAATTAGAACCACGCTAATAAATCCCCCGGGGTCTTGCTGCGATGCTGGAAGCGATGCCCTGAAGCCAGCACCCGTATAAGGACCTGGCGATAGGAAAGGATCCCGGCTCCTTCCTCCTTCCTTAACAACATTTTCTGGGCTGGCTTAACGCATCCCGTCTGCCCGGTGCTATTTAACAGCCCAGATAAAAACCACGTTTTGCCACCGAATTGCAAGCAGCCGGACCTGCAAACGCAAACTGCTGCTGAACGCCAGGCTCGAAAGCCCCAGATCACTACGTTCAATCTCTGGCACCGTGAAAGCCGCCGGGTATTTTTGTAGCTGCAATCCGTCGTTTGCATTATTTTGGTTTTAAGCCCTTTTTATTGCTAAGAGCCCTTTTGAGGCCGGTGCAAAAAGGTGATATTTTTATCCCAAGGAAGAGACGGCACCACAGTCAAATACAAATGCGCGTTACTGGTTGATAATATTAAATTATTATTTGGTTATTCGATTCCTCCTGCTTTTTTCCTATGCTCTCTACCTTCTCATGGCTTTCCAAAAACATTGCCTGCTTGGCCAAAACTTTATCCTTAAATCTGTTGCCCACTTTAAGCGATGTCATAATGCCCAAAGGAAAGGAAAATGCACTGGCAAGGCCAAGCCTTCTCCAACACCCAACGTTTCCTTTCTTTTATGTCTTAAAATAATGCTAAAGATAAAGCAAATCTTGCTAGACGCAATGGAAAAAATAGCATCCAAAATTCAGGTTGAAGAACGCAATGTAAAATGTATCTGTAGATGAATTTAAGTAATTTTCTTTGTCAACCCTGACCCCGAAGCCGGCAGAAATACCTTCACAGAGAGAAGGCGGGGAGGAAAAAAGGGTTTATGAAGCCGCGATGCAAAGATGTGCCCCACATTTCTCTCCCCCCTTTCTCCCTCTTCTGCCATACAAAAGATAAAAGCAGAATTTTAAGCTATTCAGGCCTATTTCTGGTTGTAGGACTCAGGGCTGCTTAATGAAATTAAAGGCTCCGAGACTGGGATTGGCTCAAGAGATCGGGGCTGACATTTTTGAGGGCACAGAGACACTGAAATACAAGGCTGGGTCGTTCAGATGTGCCTGTGAGTGCCCCAAAAAGCATGATAATAAATGTGGACGCATTTATTTTTCTCCTTCTCCGTAGTCTTTTTCTTGCCTCGGTGCCAAATTTCCCTTTTCTTTCCCTTTTTCCAGCCTAACCAAGCTTTCAAAAAATAAAATAAAATAAGACATAACATAAAACAGCTCAAAGGGAAGATGTAGGATTCACGAGCTAAACCTTGATTTCATAGAATCACAGAACGGTTTGGGTTGGAAGGGACTTTTAAAGGTCATCTAGTCCAACCCCTGATTTCCCTTATTTTCCAAACTATTTTTCCCCATTTTACACCTAAAGCAAGCTGGGGAAGGGGCTGCCTGCACGGTCACCCCCATCGCAGCCCCAAAATCCCCTCGGAGCAGTCGGTGGAGGCAGCAGGCCCACGCGCAGGAGCTCAGCGCATCATTTCTTGCCTCCCCAGGCCTAACTTAAACCCTGTTTCTTTTTTATAAACCGCAGTCCTCGAGGCTGGCTTGAAATGGCTTTTTTTCGCCGAGAAACTACGTGCGCAGTAGGGTCAGCAACCACATCACCATGTGGACCTGGTTTTGGAGCCGGAGAGGCAGCTCCGGCAGCGACATCCCCCGTATCCCAAATTTCTCCATCTTGCCCTTCGTGCCTCCTCGCCCTACCCAAGGAGGGACGCGAGAAAATTTTTGGGGGGAGAAGTTGACGGGGTGAAGCCCTCCCTCCCGTATCCCAAGCCCGGCTGTGCTCACCGATGTTGGCGTGGCGGGCGGCCGCGGGCGTCCCTCGGCTCTGCAGGTTGTGCAGCATGGGGCTGTCGAAGGGCGAAGAAGTCCAAGTCGTGGCCATTTCGGGGCTCATATAAGCCGGGTAGGGGCTGGAATAGGAGCTGCCGAAACCCCTGCTGTACTGCTCCCTCCCGTTAGCAGAAAGGTTCAAGGAGCTGCTGTAAGCCGCGGCGGCTTCCCGGGAAGAGGTGGCAGGGATAGGGGTGCTGGTGGAGAAGGAGAACCGAGGTGACACGGGAGGGTGAGATGATCCGGGGTTGTAAGCGGCGCTTTCGGCTCCGGGTTGAGTCCAGATGGAGTGGCTGGAGACGGGGCTGCCTTGCTGGGAAGAGCCGCTGCTCTGGAGGTAGGGTAGGCTGGGGAGCATGGAGGTGACCCTCGTGGTGGGCACATAGACGGGGGACGCTGCTGCGGCCGCGCTGTGCATGAAGCCACCTGCCCCCTCGTACGCCGGAGGGCCAGCGTTGGCTGCCATGGCTAAACTCTGGTACATCTCGCGATGGGCCTCCCCAAACCCCAGCCGGGTCCCCGGCCACAATCCGGAGTGACGGGGAGCGGGGTGGACAACCCCAAGCTCCGCGTTCCCTTGCGGCGAGCGGTGGCCGGAGCGATCTCGCGTGGGTACAGCCTTCCAGCCAAAACCGAGACACCACCAGCGATGCAATTTTCCTCCACAACCCCCACCCACCCACCCACCCCCACACCCCCCCAGAACAAAAAAAAAACCAACAAACTTCCCCCACCGCCCACCTTCCCCACCTTCAGCAGGTCCAGCAGCCGCTTCCACCACCCCAAGCAAGAAGTCCAGGTCCCTCCGGAGGAGAGATTTAGCTCCCGCCTGGATTTAGCTTCTCCCACCGGCCTCCATCCATCACCTCCCGGCCCCCCCCTCCCACCCCCACCCCTCCACGGTGGGGTTGGGCTGCTTAAAACCCTCGGGAAGTCTCCTCCCCCCACACCCCCCAACACTCCCGCCCCGTCCAACAACACCTCCGGGGGAGGCAGCGGGGAGCGGGGGGATGCTCCCGGGGGATGCGGGTGGAGACGGCGGCTGGGACCGGGACTGGGACCGGGACCCCCCCCCCGGGGCGGAGGAGATAAGGAGGTTAGAGCAGTTTGGGGAGGCGGGGAGGGGATTTGTGGAGGTGAAAGGTGGGGTACACAGCCTGGAAGGTGAGAGACAGCGATGCTCTCTCTCCTACAGCCTGGAGCGACAAAAGCCTTTGTCCCGCAGGTACGATCGGTGCTTTAAGTCGTTCACGGCCCCCCCCCCCCGAGGCCGGCGTTTGATGTGGGATGGCTGGTGGGAAGGGGGGGGGGGAGAATTAAATTAGGCAGGCAGCGGGGAAAAAGGGAGGAGGAGGAGGAGGAGGAGGAGGAAGGCTGGCTCGACCCTCCCTCCCACCCCGTACCCGCCCCACGCGTGTCCGCACCCCGCAGAAACCCGTCCACGCGTGGATGTTGTTGGGGGGGGGGGGGGGCTTAAAAAAGCTTAAAAAGGGACTGGGGTGCTTAAAAGAGAAGAAGGGGGGATGCTTAAGAGGGAAGGGTTGGGCGTTATCCGCTGCACCCCCCCGTCGAGGCTGCCCAGACCCGCTTGCAAGTGAGGAGCAGACCCATAAAATGCCCAACTTGGGGTGTTTTTAATCCTTCCCCCCCCCACCTTGCTCCCCACTTTTGGGGCTGGGAGAAGCTGGAAGCCCAGGCGAGCTGACCCCCTGGGAGCCGGGGGTGCTGTGGGTGCGGGTGGGGAGGTGTCCCCCCCGGGGCAGGGTGGGTGCTGTGGGTGCTTCTCCCCACGCTGGTTTCGTTTCTGGTTCGGGCTCCTTCTTTTTTTGGGGGGGGGTTCAGGGTGAAGGGGCTGGTTTTGGGGCACGGCACAGGCCGTAGGATGCCATCAGGGCCTTGCTTGTGGTTTGCAAGGGTGAGACCCCCCCAAAAAAAAACCCCAAAACAATCGCTTGTGGAGAGGGGTCAGGGTGAAAGACCCTTCCCCAAGGAGGGTCCAGGAGTGGGGTGAAGGACCTGAGGTGCTGTTTTCTCTGCAGATCATGGAAGGATCCCAGAAAACCATCTCCGACCTGGAGAAGGGCTGGATGGAGGGGGCAGGGGGGAGGAATTATGGCCGGAGAAATAACTCTTGGGACTGATTTAGATGTAACCAGCAGATTCCCCAGGCTGAACCCCTCCGCTGGGCCGAATTTAGCAGCAGAAGAGATAACCGGGAGATAAGGGCTGATACCCGGGCAGGACAGCGGGAGAGCGGCCGAGGAAAAGGGGGAGAAGCCGGACGAAGCCTTGGGAAGGGGTAAGGATGGGAGCAAGGCGGGAAGAAGGGGATTTCAGGAAGAAAGGGGGTGTCTGGAAGAAGTGGGTAACTGGAAGAATAAGGTTTATGGAAGAAGGTTTATGGAAGAAGGAGGTTTATGGAAGAAGGTTTACGGAAGAAGGAGGTTTATGGAAGAAGGAGGTTTACAAAAGAAGGAGGTTTATGGGAGAAGGTTTCTGGGAGCTCCCCCCCAAAACCTGTGGGATGTGCATATAAGCGACCTGGGATGGAGCGTTTCCACAGGACCCTCCAAAGAGGAGCAGGATCCCCAAGGAGGGGAGAAAGGAGTCAGTTCCCCTCCTGCCTTAAAAATAATGGTGATAATAAAAATAAGGGGGGGGGGGAAGAGAAAATCGAGTTTTGAAGCCTGAGGAGACAATAGGAGGAAGCTCTCAGGGGAGGCCTGTAGGAAGGGGCTCTGTGACAGCGAGGAAGAGGAGCAGGGGGACAGAGAAGCGCTACCCACCTTCGGTGCTGGGGGGGGGACAAGGGGTGGGGGGGGCGAAGCTGTTGGGCAGGACCCCCCCTCGCTGTAGGGCGGGCAGAGGGCTGGGAGATGCTTGGCTCCTGCTTCTTTAGGGGGGAAGTTAAGGGCAGGGGGGCTCTGTTTCCTGCCCCCCCCCCCACCAAACCTTGGCTCCCCAGTATGCCCAGATTCCCCAGTCCCACTCGCTGACTGGTTTGCCCACGTCACGTGGAAGTGGGCGGTGAAAGGTGTGTGTGTGGGGGGGGGGTGGCTGGTATCTGTTGCACCATCAGCCGGGCGCCAGGTTTCATTGGCGTGCCAAACAAACAAAAAAAAAAGGAATAAAATAATAAAGTCACAACCACCACCACTCCCCCCCCCACCACAGGCTGCAAAGTCCAGCCCTGCTCCGCACCTTCCAAGACGGGACAACCCTGCCCAGCTGGCAGAAATAGCGAGATATTTATTGGGGAGGGTGTTTGTCCCCCCCCCTCCAGCTCCCTGATCCCTTTGGAAGCACCCCTTGGGGGTGTAAAATAAATTATTTCTCCAGGCTCCTGCCCCAAATCCATCATGGTCCAAGCAGGGTGAAGAGCCTGAAGATCTCCTCAAGCTCAACACCCCCCCAAACCCCTCTCCTGTGACATTTCCCCTGGGGGGGGTTGTCCCACAGCCCTGCTCCCCGGGTGATGGAGAGGTGCAGAGGAGAAATATCCTTAATATTTCCTGTATCTTGGCTCCGGGGTTCTCTTAGGGAATTTGGGGGAGGGTCCTACTGGGGTGAGGGGGGGGGGGGGGCCGAGACTTTTGGGATGGCGA
>JAVSBS010024312.1:0-19599 GCA_033124195.1 Coracias cyanogaster
AAATCTGAGGTTAGAAGCTACTTTCTAGGAAAGGGAAATCGTCTTAAGGGCGCTATGTGGCTGCATTTCAGTAATTTCTTTTTTTTTTTTTTTTTTTTTTTACAGTGCCAGTAGGTCTTAGATTTCAAGGTACTAAAATATTGAACAATAATTAAACAATTTTTGTCATCTATAAAAAATTGTGAAGCCAAAGTGAGGTACATTGACAGCACAGGTTGTGAATATACGCATCCACTTTGCTACAAATTAAACAAAACCAACCTTAGAATCTTAAAAAAGGGCAAACTGCAACTGTCATTACTTATTACGAAGGTATGCTATGCATTCACTGTGCAAAAAAACTATATGATTCAATGACATACTGAAAGCACCAAAAGGCTGAACCAGGCCCAGTTCAGTGCTTACAGTATAGCTCTTCTTTTACTGCCTAGCGTACTTCTTGTTGGCAGATGTTATTTTCACGAACTGTCACCATGTGTTTTGACTTAGGGAAGACAGGGCCGTTTCAATGTGCATTCATGGATACATCCACAGCTAAAATATGCAGAGATCCAAATCCCCACATAATACAGCACACAACAGAGCATCACTTAGCATCTCAGGAACATTGGGCTTAATAGCACAAAACCACATTATCTCCTGTTTTCAGGAGGCTGTGGGTTGGGCTTTTTTGTTGTTGGTTTTTGTTGTTTTGTTTGGTTAGTTGTTGTTGGGTTTTTTTTAATGATTTTTGCTTTATTTATCACTAACTATTCAGAGTCTCCCTAAGACCAGTACATATCAAAAGACCAACCTGAAAAGGAGGAAGGGAAATTATAATGACGAAGTCAGGCAGCACCAGCATCCGCTGAAATGGAAGGAGAGCCTGGCAGAGGACCTTGCCACTGAGGTAGTATAAATAGGTATGGCCACATTCCTTACTGCTGTCAGTAGCCTCTGCATAGGTAGGTGGAAATATGACAAGCAGCAGTGGGAATGCAGAGAGAAAAGGAAGAAAGTCACCCCCTTAGGAGCAGAGAGCCCTGAGCTACAGCCAGAACACAGGTGGCTTAGTGCTCTGACAAAAACCCCACACAAAAAGGGGGAAGGAGAGAAACAAAAGGATCCTTTTGGTGGAAGCCTGAAGTACATCACCTCTACTGCATTGTAAAATTTGAACAAATTCTTAGAGTCAGAGAAATATAAACACCTCCACAGCATGACTGGGCAGCAGAAGCAGGTGCCTCCCATCACACGAGGGCAGATAGTCATCCCCAAGCGCAGCTAAGGGCTCTAAAAGGAGCCCCAGTAAATAAAATCTTTTGCTTGGTTGGTTTCTAACCTCATCTCGGGTATTACTGGGGCAACCTAGGTTCCTTTAACTGTGCAAAATTCCCCTGCTAAAGATGGGGAAAAAAAAAAAAAAAAAAGTATTATCATCCTTCACAGACAGATAAAGGCTAAGGGCTGTATTTTCAACATGATTTCCAAAAAGTAAATAAGCACCAAGTGGGATTTTCAAATGCCTGTAGCTACTTAAGGCTACTGATGATTATGCAGAAAAGGGAAGCAAGGCAAGAAAACAGCGCTATAAATCATGGATAACTAATAATTTGAATTGGTTGTGGTGGATTTGAAGCACATGGAAGAAATATATCTGCCAGCTGACCATTGTAATCCTCTCCTCAGGGGACAGAAGCAACATTTTTGACCATAGAAGTATCTATCTATACATATAGACATATAAACAGACACACACCCTCCTTTCAGTCCTATTGAATTGGAGACCCTACAACATAATATGGAAAACACTTCCAGACCATTTGTCCAGTGATTTGGGAAGTGGAGGAGGAACAAAGGCCCAAACAAAAAATTCACATACAACACAAACATTTAATTTTTTAAAATTGAAAAATTGTCACATTCAGCTGGACTGACCACTTGGGTTTAGAAAGCCAAAACTCCCACATTCTGCTTTAGGATTTAAACTCTTACTAAAGTCAAATATCAGATATGGATATCATGGGCAAATGTAACCCAATTCAGTCTCCTGCTTTAAATGAAGAAGCTAGGAAACCCACAAGCAGCTCAACATGATGCCAGTGGGGGACTTGGCTGCTTTATACCACCGGAATATATATCAATGTCCAAACCAAAAAACCAAGGCTGATTAAGCAAGGCAAGTGTGATAGGTGGAGAGTGAGGGAAAGGAAGTGAGATAAGATGCTGAAATAAAACAACAAATCTTCAACAGATTTCAGATGCTTGAAGACATCATAGTTTGGCTACAAAAGTCCCACTTACATTGGATTCCAGTTTCCAGAATGCAAAATTAACCACTGTATCCAACCATCTCCTTTTTCACAGTGGATGTGAAGCTGAACCTAAAGCCCTGCAGTCCAGGGCCATTTATATAGCTGAGAGGCCTGGTCTACAGCAGAAGACCCCTCCAGACACTTCTGTAACATTTTAAATTACTTCTGAATTTACATTTATTTAATCATTTCCATTATCTAAAGAAAAAGAACACAAAATCTGTGAAGACTGGAATAAAAAAAAAAAAAAAAATATATATATATAGCCTGTTGTGCTTTGATAATACACTTTCAAGTATTCCTCAAGGAGGGAACTCCTTCCTCTAGTTTTCATAAAAATGGCTTTCTTTGTAATCAGAGCAAGAAAAGTCTGTTAGCACTTCACAGTAACCCCGTTCACACACGTTTTGCTTTTCTTGTGCCCCACAGAAGTTACTTCAGGAGCACAGAGAGTTGTGAAGACCTTGGGATGCAAAGTGCCTGGCTCCCAAGGAGGGGGAAGGATCCTCCCACCCGGGCAACAGCTTCCCATCTGTACACTGCTCCAGCAGTGACTTCTTGACATTTAGGAGGCCAGCACAACCAACCTTGAATAACGTGTTTATAATATCTAAAGAGGAAGAAAAGAAGTGCTAATGAGAAATCAGCTCATTGTCATCTCATTTTCTTCACATATTCAGTTATTTGTCATTTGCTTATGTCTTCTGATTGACAACATTCATGCCAGCTGCTAGCTGAATAGGAGCTTTCCAGTGACACCTAAATAGACTGTTTGTCTTCATTAGCGCTTTGTATAAATTCATTCAGCAAGGACTTGCAGACTGTTAGGCGGGTCCAGTCTCTCAAGTTTTGCTACCACAGTCCAACATGTTTGCTTTAGCAAACTTTCCCCTGCTTTTGTGAGTTTGGCGTAGAAGAACCAGTTTCTATTACCCTGAGTTGTTCTTAGTGTTGTGCCCCACCACTGTGGTTCCCAAGCATACTTTCACACTGCACTACAAGGGGAGAGCGGAAAATGCACACATACTACATCATGGGGTAACAGATTTCATTGTATTGAATTTATTTGCTCTCCACTTTTCTTGCATGAAACAATTTAATAATTAATCCATATCAACTAAATGATTAAACACTAAGGAAGAGAGAGACCTAGCCTGACCTTTGATTTTTCTGCATGAAGAGACTGATGATGAGACTATAGTAAGTGGATAAAAATGGTACATAACCTCAGTAGCTGAAGCTGAATGAAAACAAGTATGCTTGGAAAAGGGCACGCAAAGATGGAAGTCAGGCTTTAGATGCAGAATGTTGATACTCAAGAGAAGCAGCAGCTGTTTTCTCTATGGGGTGATAATTCACAGAAAATCTTTCTCAATCACAGATCTGATCCTCTACTCCTACCTATAAGCGTAACAGTACACATCAAGCTTTTGCCTACAATTGACCACCTTCTTACACTATTCATCATAGGGAATATATGCTAACCATAGGATATATACTATACATTTCCCTTTCAGGTGTTGCCCTTCAAAACAGTCTGTCTTCACAACACTTCCTAAACATTACCAAGAGAAAACAGTCCTTCAGGACAAGGCCACAATCTGCTGTTGTGCTGTATACTTATATAAGGCACCAAGTGGTTTTAAAGGGAACCACACAAGAAGTGCTGAAAGAAAAGAATATTGCCAGCAATATTTAAAAAAAGCAAAACAACCCACAGCCCACAAGAAACAAACAAACAACAAAAAAAACCCACCCAACCAGAAAAAACCCAACACACATCACATCAAACCTTGCTAGCCCTAGTTTAAAATATAGGGCTAGGTCATCAAAAGTCCTGTCTCATTGTCAAAGACAACAGTTGTTGTATCTATATGACATGTTTAACTTAAACTAAGTTAGTTATCCACTGTATTCCAATATATTTATTATACAAATCTATTGGAGTAATGTTTAGGGTAACTTCTAGCTTGGACACTAATTCTTGAATTCATCCTTACTTACCCATGTCTTACTGCTAACATTTTATTGCAAGTCCTATGGCATCTGGAGTTTGATGGAAAATGAAAATTTGTTTTCAGAATACCTACAAGAACATTTCAGCCTTCATTTAGTTTTGATTTTAAAAGAATTACTTCTAGCTTTATCGCTTTGTGGTTGTAAAGAGAAATTTGAAAGTATCAGTGTGCTCAAAGTCAGAGGTAAACAGGAAAAGAACATGTTATTTTAGGACACATTTTCAAGGGACGTCAGCATAAACGACATTTCGTTGATAAATAAGATAATGTTTTAAACATTTCTGTAGAGAAAATTCAGTAAAAATAAAAGAGAACTTAAAGACTCTTCTAGAAGACAAAACCAAGTAGCTCTCTTGATAAAAAGGGAAACAATGAGATCATTATTAATAAATTGTATTTACTGGCAAAGGTAAATTTTCCAGAAGAAAAAAAAAAGCATTGCAAGAGCTCTCACACACAATCTTTGAAAAAAATGATTTTTTTCTTAATTTAGAATGCTTAGAAGATTTTTATTGGACTTTCAGAGAGCACAGCTTTATTTTCAGTCCAAAGTACACCACATTAATACCTTTATCGACAATAAGGCCTTCTACAAGTAAGACTGAAAATAGGTTTCAACAAAAGTCTTTAGGTGTGTAAGTCTCCATATACATTAACATCCGCATGCAAAAGATTTGGACAGGTACTTTCAATGCTAAGTATAATGCTTCATTAGCATTTTCTTTCAAATGACTTAGCCTAATGTAATAGTTTTTCTGCATTTTATTTACTGCATGTCAGATATAGTTGTGCTTCTGAAAGACAAAAAAAAGTAACAACTTGGCAATGGAGGAGATACATACACACCAGATGAACTAAAATTCTTTAGAAAAATAGCAACAAATTATGTGTATATGAAAATTAAAGCTACATTAGCATTTTTATTTTTCCAATTCAATTTTTTTCCAGCAAAAGGCTTCAAGTTGAAAGGCAGAGCATTTTAACTACAGGAGAACTTCACCATCGATAGCAGCAATGCAAGTTTCTATGCATTTCCAAAGCTGCTGTCTACTCTTTCTTGGAGAGACTGCTCTGGAAATCCATTTTTCATATTCCTCATTTGGTACATGAGGTAATCTTAGAAATATCACTTACATATTTCTTAATTTATAGCACTTTTCAATTCCTTTATTTCATTATCAAAAGGAACAAGCAGTGAACATGTGAGCTTCCTGCTACTACTCAGCAATATCAGACCAGCCATGTCAACCCTTCACTGTTTTAGTACCATGCTAGATGAAGTTGCCACATGCTGGTTTCTTTAAAGATCACTCGTCCTCCTCTACTGCATCTGCAGAACTCAAGCTTTCACTATGCTACCAAAACCCAAGAAACTTTAACAGTACTATTAATAAGCTCCACAATCTTATCACAGCACATAAAAGCATGAAAGAAACAGGAACCACTTCCTTCAGTCAACCAAGGAAGGTCACGCTTTCTCCCAGAGGAGATCCTGTATTGCACTGTCTCCTGTCTCTCTCTCAACAGTCAGACCCATCTCTTCCAGAAGAAAGCAGAGTCCTTCAAAGACCTTTGCACACATTAGGTCTTTCCAGTGAAAGGAAATTGGTTACCCACCAGAGAAGAAGACCAGAAGGAAAATGTTTTGCCAGCTGTTAAAGTATCAGGTTTTACCATTTGCCATCTTCTTTATTTCATTGGTCTAATCATGAAGTGGCATTGATGTGTTCAGGATGTGTATGCTACATTAATGACAGTGTCATTCCAATCTCCACCCTGTGATGTAAGTTCATAACTTGGGCAAGTCCATATTGTCATCCAGATCCTGGTGGTCACCGTTGCCAGTTAAAGCACCAAGGTGGTTCACTTCTCCATCAAAACCACCACTAGCCTCAATTTCAAAACTAGGCTTAAGGCTTAGAAGGGATTATCCACTGAGCACCAATACAGTGGCGTTTTCTGCTCCCATCCAGGGCTGTTCAGGCATATAAGCCTCTGGGTTTTTGCCAGGGTCATGGGCACAATGCCTACTGAGATTATACTTGGGACAGAATCAATTGTTAAATGCTATCAACCATCGGGTTTGGGTTTACAAATTGGCTAGATTGGAGAATTATAAGGGGTGTGGGTGCAATTTATCAGGTCGTTAATCTCTTTTGTAATGTCCCATTTAGCTGCAGCTGGCAGAGTATTGAGAAAGGCAGGTGACTTATGTGCAATATGTAAGGTTCCCTTTTAGTGGACCATAGGCAAGAATTCATCTTGCTGAGTGAGTGGCCCAAGCCCTACACCGCAACTCCTATTTTTTTTTTATCCCTTCAGTTCCTATTGTAGGGACACAAAAGGGTTAACTGTGCTGTCCTTCGGAGGAGTGATTGCCCTCTCCCAGCCCCTTGTTTTCTCCTGTAGAAATTTCAGCAGTGTTCAGATACAGTCGGTGGACAGTCTCTGCAGCACTGCCCCTGGGTATTCGCAGAGTTATCAGTTTCTTGCCATAGGTCATTCCTTCCCAGACTGCAAGTTCAACCCAGTTTGCCTTGGGAGAGTTCACACGTCCGGGGCAAAGGCCAGTCAGGGTGAGGTTTGCCACTGACTTTTACCCTCCTATTCCCACTGTAGGTGCTGCCACTCAGATCAGCCCATCCCATCTCATGCCCAGAAGTTACCATATTGCATAACATTTCTGCCCAAGTCATCACGTGTACAGGCAGATTCTGAGGGTTTTGCCAAATTATGTTTTATAGTGCCCTGAATCATTTCTCTGAGAGCCTGGACATGTATCTTTAAAGCATCCAGTAGCCTTTTAATGAGCAGTCTAAGGTGGTCAGGGTCCACCGGTGCAGCAGTCGGTATCCCATGCCCCCCGCTTCTCATACATTCCCTAGATACAGGCAGTCTTTTGTACTCCTACTGCCAGCAGCTCTGATAATCCTTCTACCCAGATAGCAACGTGCTCTCCCTTTTCTTTAGGGTGCACACTCCCCCAGCCCAATAAGTCACTTGGGATGTGATCAACTAGTTTTCTGCTGGCCCCTCACTCAAACTCCCCAGAACTGTTAAACTCTGCTGCCTCATTGTCATTCAGCAGTATCCAGTCTCCCTCAGTTAAAGAGGCTCCTCATAAATATTTCATTTCAATTTCACCCATCTTGTGTGGAAATCTGTCCTGGAGCTCATCAAGATCAAATCTCAACCAGGGGGTAGTACAGACAGTGGTATGGGAGTTTCTGCCATGTGGTCCCATATGTGTGTCTGTTTTAATAACAGGTCGTACCTCCTTTTTCTCCAATTTCTCTGTTTCATCAGAACTTTTCAGGGTCTTACTAAGTGGCTCCAACCAAATCCTTAGGGTCTGCACCCTTGATTTACTTTTGGATTTGGACAGCAGCGGAGGAATTTTATGTTTGCGCCAGCATAAGCTCAATCAACAAATATATCCACTCCTTTTCTCCTTTCAGTTATCTCTCCAAATAACATTGTTTGGATTCTAACACTTCAGAATGATCCTGTGCCTGAACTAAACAGGCTCCTAGGATGGTGCATGGACCCTTTATATCTGCACCAGCCTGAAACCTTATAGGGCTTTGTTCCAGCCTTTCCACAACCACCACAGGGTCGTACCACTTCTCCCTCACTCTTTTTACATCTAGGGGACAAGGTACATGGTTGTGCCTCCATAGTAATTCATCTGTTGACATCCTGCCCACTGCACTGATGATGTCACAAAGGCACACACAAAACAGACAGCAGTAGCTACCCAAAAATGCAGATTTATTGTAACCAAAATTACTCAGCAGTCCTTCTAACAAAATCAAATTACAAGTTTGGATGTCAGTCAGGACTACACTACTACACAACTAATTCCTAAGGTTTAGGGGCTTTTTTTCTACTTTTCTAGAAAGATGAACCAAAATGTGCACACACTCACTTATAAAAGGAAAACCTTCCAGAGGTCGTCTCTCACCCAAAGGAGGGCAAGGGCTCACTCATGGATATATCCAAAAGGAATATTCACTCACTAAATGGGGGACAAGGCTCACTCAATTTACAGAAGTATCCTTGGATGGCATCCCATGTATCCAAGGGGAGTATTCACAACTGACTGCTCTAAGGAAACCAACTCAAATCAATTCTCCAGCAGGGCTCCATTTATACCCTAGGCATTAAAGAATGTGGCCATTCTTAATTAGTTGGGGGCAAGTGGACAAAAAAGGCAGGCTAAGAGCCTGAACCCTGAGGCACCGGTTAATCCCCATGAGGTGCCATTTAAGGGCTGTGAGGCACCGAAGCCATCTTTCTTGGGTCTCTGGCAAGCCCTGGCCTTTATTAGATGTCAGAATGGTTGCACCTGCCACATCATTCATTACTTATTCTTTATCTCTTGGACTATTTTTGTGTTTCTCCCCTTTTACCACAGAAAGTACAATTTAGGAACTGTTTTCTCATTTACAAAATTATAAATCATACATCTATTCCCTCATTATTTTTCTCCATAGACTTAAGTCCTCAGAAGTATTTCACTAAGGATACTCCAAGGAGTAAGTCTTGGTTGTTAGAATACATTGTTAGCTCATTCTAATTTTTACCAGCTACTTCTAGAAATAATTAAAAATTATACGCTTCTCTGTTTACTGTTGGCTAAAACAAATCCCTTCTAAACATACAAAAAAGCCCCACACCGGAATGTGAAACATGAAGATTACTGTTCTGATCACAGTGAAAGGGATGTTAATAGACAAAGCTAATACTCAGGATGTCTTCCTGTCCTAAGTAGGATAAAGCATGAGGTCTGCCAGGCACCTAATTCTTTTAACAAAAAAAGACTGTGGGATTGAACAAGGAGGGGAATGGAGAATTTGAAGAACTGTAATGTTATTTAAATACTTTGGTTACTGCAATCTGTTTGCTGTTCCTAATGTGAATAGAAAAAGAAGAAATACAACCAGAAAAAAAAAAACCAAACCAAACAAATCCATAAGCTTTGACATGTAGCTGCAGGAATAGTACAGCTTTAGAATAGTTTGCCCTCGTGTTCTTTAAGGTTTCAAAGAACAAAAACAAGAACTATGTTTCTGTGAAAGCTTAAACAGAACTGTAACTTTCACAGGTTGTAACCTTCTTTGAAGTCAATGAGAATATTTGCATCTGGAAGTTAAAGTATCCTTAAGTCAACAGTCTCTATTCTCCCAAGCCATGCCCAGAACAGAAAAACAGAAAATCAGCAGTCCAAAATATTTAAAACATTAAAAACAAAAACCCAGTGCCCAAACTGTTACCATTTGCTTACATGAATATGTTGCAATTAGTTTGAGAAGATGAGAGACTTAAAAAAACCAGCAACTTTACTACCAATTTAGTTACTTCCAATTATTTTATCTTAGTTTTCAGAAGTCCTGCTTTCAAAAGAGGAGGACAGCTAACCTCATGCCCTAATGATGATGGCAAAAAAAAACCCAAACAGAGGAAAAAAACCACTCAAAAATACTGAGGCAATTGTTTCTAGAAAAAAACCTATTCATTTACAATAAAACTGCAAGATTTTTCATGCTGAAGCCAAAAGACATCAGTTAAACTCTTATGAGGACAATTCCAGAGCCTAAGCTGAGATGAATAAGCAATTTATCAAGTATCTCTCAAGTCACAGAAGCAAGATACTCTCTACAACCAGCATAAAGACTCTTTAGAAAAATCAATTTGGTTAATATTATGTAAAAATATTGAACTGGGACAAAATATTGAACAAATGGATGAACTGGGACAACAATGGGGAAAAAACCCACAACCCTCTCAATTATTTCAGGAAATACATGTGGCCAAAATTATGTAATGGAAAAAATCTCTGGTTAACATTCAGGACCTGGGAAAACTTAGTATCAGGTGTAGTGATTCTACAGGCTTAGTAACCTCAAAGGTTATGTGCTTGCCTTTTTCCCCTCCAGAGTTCTGTAATTGTACAGGCTCCTCAATGAGAGCAAAGAGTAAATGTGTCTAGAAGTAAAATGTGTTGTTTTTCCACTTTATCTATGCATCACATGGTCTTTTGCATCCAGACAACAATGTTCTGGAGCATCCTGTCACAATATTTCAAACGATATTAAGGTTACATTTATGTGAACAATTTGAAAAATAAGCTTTGTTGTCTTTCAGCGCTCAACTGGAAGATGACTAGAAGCACATTGCACCAACAAACTTCCAAGAACTCATTAACCCTACAGTTAAAAGGAAAGAAAAAAAAAATAGAAATTGCTACTGCTCTGAACTTCTTATGATATTTACTGGGTTGCACTGTGCAATGCCTAGAAAGTTTCATAAGCGCAATATATAAAACTATCAGCTCATCACACATGTTGCCCCACCAAGTCTATATTTGATAACCACAAGTAAATGCCTCTGCACAAGGAAAGTATTATGTTGCATGCTAATGAATCTGAATACGTTTTTCCAAACAGTATTTCCTAGAACAGCTTTTCATAGGTCTTTTTTCCCCCGCTACTCTTTATATGAATGCCATTTTGCCTAATGTAATGCCAAGCCATTCTAGTTGCTAGCAACAGCTGCACTCACAGCACCATTCTCTAAGCAAAAATAGCTTTACAAATGCCGCAGTGCTGCTTTCTCATTGCTATCTGTGGTAGAATAGTTACGATACACTGTGGGTGAAACTCCACTTTCTGCAGAAATAAGAGCTCCCAATCCCTGACAGCATTCACCATGACACTGTGTGCTGTTACCCATCCGAAACCTGCATCTTCCACTTTACAGTACACTGTGCTACCATCTGAGCCTTTAGACAAGGCTTCCGCAGCCATATTTGAGCATAGTAGTCAGGTGCTCTTATCTGATGTCCAGTACTGAATAACACATCTACCTTAATGTGAAGAATTAACTTACTTAAACAGTTATGAATGCCAGCAGATACACATGCTAAGAAGCAGAATAATGCAAAGGTGTTTCCAGGGGAGTAGACACTATGGACATAATAAATGCAGTCAATACCCTGAGCACTTTAGTAGGTGGTATCTGCAGGCTAGAAAGCTGGCAGCAGTTTCATAGCTTTTCTGTGATCTGTTGCTCCACACCAGCATGCTTATCTGAGTTACTCAGTGTAAGAACCTTCATCTGCCCTTTCCTTCAGTATGCAGGTCATTTTCTTGCAGGCAGGCAGGATTATTTAGCTATTATGTGTGGCAAGATGATTGAAAGCCTAGGACACCTACTTCTAGCAGGTCAGCCCCAGTATTACAAGCGGAGCCCATAGGGATTCACATGCAAATAGCTTTAGAAATGACTGATGGGGATGAAGTGGGGGAAGGGAGGAATTGCTGTTGACGTGGGAAGGTCCCACATATCCATGAGAATAAAGCCAGCGTAAGAATTACACACTTTTAGACCTCAGTGTTATTCATACTCATCACCTCTCACTATTGTAGCAAAGCAAACCACAATCAGTGATTCAGTAACGCTGGCCCTCTATACCCAGGCTCTCCTGCTGAATGCAAATGCAACAAACAATGAGTAATTTCAGTTCAGCTTTGTGCTTATTGTCCTTGGGAGAGAAACTGGCTGTTCTGCTCACACAGCATAAGTAAAATATTTCCTTCAGTTCAACACTTACTAGTAAAACCAAAATTCTGGAATTATTCTGCTCTCACTATATTTGCTATTCACAGCTACAGTGACACAGGGAGGAACAAGCAAGATATGCTGTTTTGAAGAGAGTCACCTAAGGAACATCATTTCAGTCAGTTTTCTTTACCTACAACAGACATCCCTTGAAATCTGTTGAAGTGTATGATTAACAAATGTTAAAACTTTATAATAAACCTTGACCATAGATATGGTGAAGGATTTCCTGGACTTTTGGCTCTGATTTAATAAAAACCCGTGACAGGAAAAAGCAAACATTTTTGCTGCTGAATGCCTGTAAGAAGTACAGGACATTGGATCAGATGGGGATGCAAAGTAGCTGAACAAAAGGCAAGGAGTGGTGGGGAAGCCTAAACTAGAGATAATAGTTACGCTTTTTTCCACAGCAGCATTTGATTAAATAACACAGAGGTAACATAATATTATCAATCATTTGAAGTCTTTAGAATGAGACATCCAATGTTAAGTAAGACATTCCTGCCCTATCTCATAATATAAAGTGGTGATGTTTTCTAGATGATCATAATGGTGTGACTGGTGTTCACACCTCTGAGCACCTCCTGCATCCCATAGGAAAGCCTAGCATACTTTTGTTTGTTTACCTCTATGTAGGAGTCAAAATGCTGCTAAAGAATCTAGTTTTCCTTTAAGACTTTGCAGCCTCTCCCTCTACCTTCTTGATTGAGCCGCTGCTCATGTTAAACCAGAGGGACACTACAGTAAAATTCAGCTGCAGAAATGGTGCAGGAAAACCAACAGAGAAGTATGCAAGAGGGCTCTGGAAAGGACAGAGTGAAATTAAATAACATCTTGATATCCAGGATGGAAGGTGTAAATATAATATAATTGTATTCTAAGTGTGTATCTCCAGTTTACAGCTCTAAAAGCTTCAATAAAACACTCTGATCTGTCAGTCTCCATTTCTACTGCAACACATGTCTGTATAGGTTATTTAGGAATGGTAGAAAAAAACCCGGCTGCCACTTTTGATTAAGAAAAAAAAAAAAAAAAAACACACAACAAAAATCCACGTCAAAGGTAGCTATCGGTTTTCAAACTAAAAGGTGACCATGAGCTATTATTTTTCATGGCCCCTAGGGACAGGAAAACAAGAACTTTAGCTTAATTTGAAATAACTAACACTCAGCTTCAATACTGGAGGAAATTCTGAAGGCACTGAGAAAGAGATGAAACACAAAGACTACCTAGGGGGACTGGAAAATGATCCCTGAAGGTTTTCAAGAGCAGACACTAGCAGATGTGTTACAGAGGCCTGAGTATACTTGACCTCACATCGGCACAGATAACTGGTCCCTGGGATTCCTCCCATCCCACAGTTCCAGATTTTGTATAAGGACAGAGAATAGGAACTGTCTTATCTGTGGAACAAAGCAAGTTTCTGTTCTTTCTTTTTCTTCAAGGGAACACATCATGCCTATCTCTGCAATCAAGGTATCTTTAAAAGCAGAATACAACTATTTCCAACACTTTTGCTGAAGAAAGGAATGGAAAATTCTACTATGATTTGTAGTCATGCTCTCTACCAGACAGTCCTATTCGTTAATTTAAAAAAGAGCTTCAGTGCACGCTCATACTGTAAACTTCAATTCTTTTTCTCAAACATCACAGAGAAACTTCGAGAAGGCATCAAGTAAGATCTATCTCATTTAGAACACACACAAAAAAAAAAGGGAGTTTGTCTTGCTCCTTTGTGTAATAGGGTTGGCCAAAGAGAAACTGCAGCTTCCCCAGGACTGGAGCTTGTTCTTGGAGGAAATAATGAGAGCTAAACTGGGTTACAGGAAAGAGGGAACCACACCAAAAAAAATAGTCTCCTTCGCTTTCTTTCATGAAGTTAATCACATACCTACAGTATATTAAAAACAACAGCAACAACAACAAAACTATTTCTCCTGCAAACAGCAAGGAAAGAGAAACAGAAATAGTTTATATTACCTTGACCAACTGCATTTCAGAGGGAAGCGCTCAGGCCTACAGCAAAAATAATCAGGCTTTATACTGAGGCCATTATTTGTAAGCAGAGATGTGTATCAAAGTCAGTCCCTTTCCCGCTCTCCTACATGCTTTCATTTTGAAGTTATACACACGCTTTGGCCTATGCAGAGAGGTATCCCGTAGACCTCTGGTAGTACTTTCATGGCATTTCCAACTGCAACTCCATTCCCAAAAAGAATTTTTTTTATCTCACCCAACCCAGACCTTTCAAATTATCCTTCCAAACAGGACTTAATTTCAAACACACTCAAAGTTACTTATCAAAACTTTCACAGTCCTTGTTGTTTATATCAGGATCACCAAAAACATTTGCTTTCCTTTTTTGCATTGTTGTTGGGAGCAGAGTTACCAGCACTTTGCTGAATAATAGGTCAAGTGTTGCATGTTGGTTTGGCGCCTTTTCCTGCTGTTTTCCTTCTGCTTTGACCTCCTGGCAGGCCACACTCACAGCTACATTTCTTTCATAATTTTAGCTCGGGCCACCTCCTTTGCCCATTTTAGAAGTTAACCCTTCCAAAAAGGTCAAAAAAAAAAAAAACCACAACAATCTACTCATGCTTACACCTTTATATTAAATATGCAATTCACATTTATTGCATATGCAGCTTTTATGATTTAACTTGTTTTCCTTGGTTTCTAGTCATTTAAGAAGTCCTAGAGTAATGTTTTTTTAGGATCCCCTCTGCAATTAGTGGGTTTCTTTTATCTAAAAAAAAAAAAAAAAGAAAGAAAAATAAAACCAAAAAAACCCAACAGACACAAAACTACCCACTTCCAAGATTCATAACTTCCCATCTTCATGTTTTAAGAAGCTTATTAACATGGGAATTTTTTCATAGCTGAATTAAATCACCTAAGCTTACTATAATACTGAAACATTTGTTTCATAGGTTTATATGGTAATATAGAAGAAATTTACAGCAGGGGAATGGAGAATGTCAAATATACACTCAAAATATTGAGTTTCCATGTGAAGGAGGACATGCAATCTTTTAATCAAGAGCCCTCTTTAACAAAGACAAATTTTAGGATGGTGCATTTATACTTCTCACAAGTATCCTCAAAAAACTTTGTAGCTCATGGCGGGGGGAATATTAAAAGTTATCCACTAGAAAAAGAATTACTTTATTTTCTGCATACCTTTCTCTCGTCCACTTCTGCTGTCAATGCTCTGCATTTATAAAGTTTTTCTCTTTAACTGTAAGCCTCAGGCAGTGAGGGATGCTTTCTTAGTGATGTGCAGACAGCATTCCATTCCAAGGGGAGCGGCCACCTCTCCTAACAGTACTTTGGATCATACAGTACCTGGCCTTGTAATTAATAGGGAAAATAGAGGTGAAAGACTATCCCTTCCATCTAAGCCAGTCTAGGAACAGATAACTCACAATGCCTGCCTCTGAATGAGGGTTTCTGTTGACAGGATTAGCCAGGAACTCTTTGGCACACATGCATGGCTGTAAGAAGCATGCCTGAACTCGAACAGAGGGTTGGCAACAGTAAACTGGCAGTTCAGGATTATTTTATTTACACCTACACCTCTCTGGAAGCAAATAAAAGTTTACCACTTCAGTGAACACTGCTTCACTTTAAATCGGCAGACAATCTTTGCAAGGCTACATCGCAAAAATAAAAGAAAGAATCCACATTTCTTTACTGTGCCAGCAATGAGTATAAATAGAGACAAAAAAACCCAAAACAGAACACGGTTGGATGGTCTTCTGAACAGCTGCCAGTCACTACAAATTTAATTCAATCGACAGAGTTTTTCCTAGTCACTATGCAAACTACACTCAATTTCACACATAGGTCTTATGCGAGACCTCAGCTCCACAGCCCTTCACGCTTGACACTTCACTTCTAGTAGCAATCCAGATGCCTAAATGAGCTAGCATGGCTAAAATAGCACTCCTGATAATTTCAAAGAAAGTGTCTTTTGAACAGAGCTGCCAAGGGCAAGGCTTAAACCCTGTTTCTGAAATAAAGCTCTGTTGCATTTCTGGCATGGGGTATGGCAACAAGCTGCGGGCTTCTGCTTTGGTCCCAGCTGTGGTGGTGCCACAAGGCTGAGTACATGAGGCAGTTGGCCCCCAGCACACCCCATTGCACTTTGTGCGAGGTTGTTTACACCCAGCACTGATGATTTTGCAGCAAGTTGAGGAACAGACAGTATTTTCCTTTAAGCCCCACCCACTACACATGGTGGGTAGAAAAAAAAAACCCAAACACTAACCCCCTGACACTGTATTTCAGGTTCACTGCCCAGTGTTCAAGTTAGGGAGGTGCACTGAAACAATGCAAAGCTCTTGGGTTTCCAGCAGTACAAGACAAAAGCCAAGCCTTGCACTAATTATATGTTCACCTGACTCAGGAAGCTGGAGCTTTAAGGACAAAATCCAAACAGCCCATGACTCAGTGGTACAAACATCTGCCTCCTGCACAGTGCTGCACTACCCAGCACAAGAGCCAGTCTTCGTTAGCAGCCTGTGCTTTAATTGTTCCTGTCCCTTCATGTTAAACAACAAAATGTTCTGCTCATGAACCATCAGGGTTCATGGCTTAAGCTGGTGACATAAAAATGAAAAGATGCATTTGTTTGCTAGGCAAATGGGTGTTTGCCCAGTGCTAGGCTGCTCATTTCGGTGGGGTTTACAGTATCCCGTTCTTAAACTTGGAAAAAAAAAAACCAAACACATTTCTGTAGCAAAGAACGGCTTCTAGCAAGAATGATAATACCTCATGCAGGAGATAAGTGGCTGTTCTGACAGACCAGCTAACACAAAACCAAGTGATAAATTAGCTGCAAAATGGAGTCCCTCTGGATGCAGCGCCTGAGCACATTTGCTTTGTAATTTATTTTGCTAATACATAGAGAATTATTCAACCTTCGAGACTAAGTGAGGTTATTCATTTTCAACTAATTTCTCATTACACCTGTCTTGATTTTCTTTTCATAAAACAAAGATCCTTAATTCATTAATTCTCCCTCAACTATCTCACAGCAGTGATCTTGAAAGCACAGTCAGATACACAGTCCACAGATCCCATATCAATGCTTGGAATGGGAGAAAGCACAGGGCAGCTGGGATCACACTTTTTCATGAAATCTGTAACTCAGTTTCTTTGGACATGAGGGAAAGAAAAATGATTTATTCGGTCATAGTTCCTCTGTATTCTCCCCTGTGTTCTTGAGCTGCAGAGCAGAAAGGAGGAGAAAAAAAAAAAAAAAAAAAATAGCCCTCCAAGCTACAATTCCAGCACCTTAATAAAAGGAAATAAACAAATATAAGGCAAATAGAAAATAAACACAACTCAGTGAAGTCTGCAAAAACTTTTCCATTTGAACCGCAGGGGTTTGTTTGCTTCCATTCATATTTCCTAAATTGTTGGCAGAGTAAGTTTGCCAATATGGACATTCAGATTAAATTAAAAGCAAACCTGAAGATCATTCATAAGAAGCAAATTTTGATACTAAACCTTTTAGTAAAAATATTAGTAAACCTAATACGAATAGGATTTCTTATAGTTACCTAATCCAGAACTGAAGTCACAGACTGTATGAACAGACCTGCTGAAAAGGACAATGAAAGAAAGATAATATTGCTGAAAAATGTTTCACTAATAGGGAACACTTTTGACTAGCTACCCATGTAATTTATGTATCCAGTCATAACAGCTCAGCTTTCAAATATCAAAGGCTTTAAGTTCATTCCTAGTAAAGCAGCAGCAGACCAAGACCTTTTTCGATAAAGTCAGTGAAAATACCTTTGAGAATAGGTGATTTTTTTCTAGAAAGCTGCTCAGGGAGCTAACTCAAAGAAGGAGTCCCATACTTTGAGGCTTGCAGTCCAGACCACAAGCAGACCAAAACCAGTAACACCAATAGGAAGGACTCTTGGAGGCAATGATTACTGTTGTCTGGGGTCAGGCCACCCATGGGAGCATTTTTAAGGACCAGGTTGAAGAGCTGAGAGACAGAAGTGGAAATGAAGTCCTGCAGTTCAGCCCTGCTCAGGTCCTCCAGACAGGATTTTCATCTGTATATCCCTTTCCAATCCCCCTCTCTTTCCCTGTGTAAGAAGTGGACAGAAGGACTAGGCAAGCAAGCTCTCTCCCCACTACAGGCATTGCTACAAGAGGTAGTGTGCCATAGGGCAGCTCCAGCACAGGGCAGACAAGAGATGAAACACTGGGGCCACGCTGCCCAAGAAGTGCCATCCAAAGAGCACTTCAGTCACACCACCACCAATTCATCAGTAGGATGTTTGCCTAAAACACAGAGAAAGGCTTTCAGCACAACTGCACTGGAATTATCAGCAGGGACCACACAAAGGGAGCACCTCAACCTCCCAACTTCAGTACTGTCACCCAGACCCTTATAAGGTCCTGCTTGGGCAAGATAGCACACCACAGTCTTGATGTAGCTATCAAAAAAAATTATTTCTTCATAACTTAAAAAAAAATAAACAGCTAAATTAAAAACAAGTTTCTATAGTGAGTGCTACTCTGGAGGAAAAAAAAAAAAAAAAATAATTCTTTATCAAAAGAAAACATTTTTCAGGCACGCCCAAAGACATCACAGAAAAAACCCTACTTACCTCCACAAATATTGCAGGAGGTCAAACTCAAAAAGAGAAAACAGATCTATGAAGAGAGAGCTGTGGATTAGAGATATACATAGCCCTTATAAATTGCAAGTAGGTAAGATTATTAAGCCTGTTGAGGTTTCCAGGTAGCAGAAAACTACCAAAGCTATGCAAATCATTTTGGAGCTGCCCTTAGCATAAATTTATCCTCGTTGTAGCACTACTATATTTCAGCTACTAATTCCATTCAGCTCTATTAATAAATTCTCTTCAGAGACCTCAACTTTCCATAGAAAATTAACCAAAATATACTATGTCTTCACACACTTCATAGCATGTATGCACATGTGAAATAAGGCATCCTGAGATCCTGTGACAAATAGGAATGAGTGAGTTTGGAAATACATGGGAGGTTCTCTGCGTTTCTGTGCTACAGTCAGTTTGAGACAGACACATAACAAAGCATAAAAAGTTCACTACAATACAATTTTATATACCCAGTTGGTGTGTTTATTGAAATATCCCCCAAAATTGATCTTTCAGAGGTTACAAGCACTGTCATTGACATTCACAAAAAAAAAAAAGGGGAGGTGAACCTCTTTCCCCCCCCGCCCCGCCAAAAAAAAAATCCCAACCAAACAACAGCAACAAAAGCCCAAACAACAAAACCCAAACCCCAACACAACCCCGTTTTTTTTTTTTTTTTTTTTTTAGGAAAGTCCTGACCTGTTGAGTAAAATGTTTCTAGTACAGGAGAATGTGAGATCACCAGGTACAGCTTTGTGGTCATTTAACCCCAGCCAGCAACTGAGCACCACACACTCACTCCTCACCCCCAAGCAGGCTGAGGGTAAGAGAATGGGAAGTGTGAAAACTTGTGGGTTGAGATAAGGACAGTTTAATTATTGAAATATAATAATAAAATTATAATGAAAAGGAAAAAATAACAGAGTGAAATAAAACCTGAGCAAAACAAGTGATTCAAATAAAAACTGTTGTTCACTGTCAACCAGCTGATGACAAGCCTGTCCCCCAGCCAGC
>JAVSBS010024313.1:0-14250 GCA_033124195.1 Coracias cyanogaster
AAAACTTTGTCTCATTCTAGACCCTGGTGGGAAGGCTGTGTCCATATCACATCTCCTAACTCCGTAACATTTCTAAAATTAATCTCTTTTTTTCCTTAAAAGCTAAAACTCTAGTTTTAATTCTTTCTTCCAGTTTAGGATGCTGAAGATTTTTCTCTGAGCTCCTTTAAAAACACATATCCTCTGAACCATAGAATCATTTTGGTTGGAAGAGACCTTTAAGATCATCGGGTCCAACCATATGGCAACTTAAAAATGGATGGGAACTCGGATCATTTATCTTGTACGAAGTGACTGTATACATGTAATCCTTACTCTCAGGAACCTCTGGTTTGCCATTCATCCCAGTCAGTTCTGAAACCCTACAAAACTGCACAAAGCCACAGCTCACTCTGTCCCATACATACCCTCCTTTATTCTCTTCTTCCTGTAAACCGTATGCAGCCTTTCTGAAGTAATTTTTAAGGTTACCCACCTTTAAATCTTTTCTACTTCTGCCATAATGCAAATACAAACTCAAATGCTCAATGATGTCAGGAGCCTGGGGCAATGTGTACGTAAGTACCTGAATAAAATAAACGTATCTGACATTGCCACAACAAACATGGACTCTGGGCCTATGTCATGAACTTCTTTAGACTGTAAACTCTTCAAAGTAGGGATCTTGACCATGTATATTCTTGTTCAGTGCCTAACGATAAATCCCAATAAAGAATGATACCTATGGAGGGTATGAATAGCATTGCTACAAAAAATACTAGTTAAGAGAGACCAGAGCTTAAATGACTGTGGAAAGTGAAGCACTTTCTCACCACTCTAAATAAAATCACACTAATATGGTCTGAAGCACATGAGCAAGACCATCTCAGAAGGCTCAGGCTGCAGCTACACAACTACAAGTGTTTCATGACCAACCAGAGGACTGTAAATTACTGGGTTGTCTCTATCATGGAGAAACTCTGTCCTGGTATCTTGTTAATCCCTGCACTGTGTTAAATACAAGCAGATCACAGAAAAAGGTTTTGCAAAAATATGCCTGTGAATTTTATCATTCAGGATATATAACATAAATAAAACGTATTTACTAGCCTACCATCAAGGTTTTTCTATGCAACATCAAAACTTCTGCAATCAGTAATTTTTATCACAGAAGAAAAAAAAATAAATGATTCAACTTTACAACTTCGCACACAAAACATTTAAAACTTTCTTAATAATTTTCCTCACTTAATTGTAAACTATGGGATGAATTCCATGGTATTTTGTAATTGAAAAGGAAAAAAACAAGTATTTATTTTTCAGGAATGCTGAACATTTTCTGCATTTGTAATAAGATTATTTTTACATTCAAGTTTTTTCACAAAAACAGATTTTTTTCTTGTTTTTGCAAATGTGCAGAAGAACATACAGTACATTTAGAGGAATTTACGTATTATCAGGAAATTAGTAATCCCTTGAGATTTTCAGTTGTTATTTTGAATCTTATATATCTTGATTTCTTTGTTAATCTTACCAAGTAAAGCACAGGCATCATTCTTACCAAAGTTACAACTGCAGAATTAGTCAGAAAGATTCATTTAGTCAGTTGAACCAATTCAGCTTGCACACCAGCAGAAAACCATTCCTTCTGGTTTTGCTGAGTTGGTGAGTTGAACAAATGCACAGAGGCAGACAGGTAACGCAAGGGGGAAGCTGACAGGAATGTGTGTTTCTGGGAGCCAGAGGGAAAGCACACAGGGACAACTTCTCCTGACGTGGTGGTAGATCAGTTCAACTTCTCCCACAGTTTGTGAGAGTGAAAAAACTCCCAGTCTCTCCCTCCCTGCTTTTCCTGAGCATTCCTGCTTTCTACATACCAGTATGGAACAAAGTTCTGGTTTTGAGTTTTATTTATTTTTAGATCATAGGTCAACACTGAGTTAATAAGACACATATTCCACAGCATCTCCTCTCAGCATCCATCAACATAGCACTGAGCTGAGGCCATCCATTTCAGCAGAAAATAACTCTCTTAAAGAAAAATGACTAGTTTTCTGGTGATCCCCACAGGCAATAACTCAGTCTTAAAAACTCACCATGGCTGCATGTTGTGCTCTAGCTGTATATATTGTAGGTGCTGAGCTCTAGACTTTGGAAAACTGCCAGAATGACTATCACTGAGAAAATAATCTGATGGATTTAACTTAAGGAGCATGCACAGGAGGTTACAATAGTAGGATAGCACCCGATCCTAACAGAATACTGACTGCAAAGCAACTGTCAATTGTTTTATGAAGCCTAACTGCTTTTCTCTACCCAAATGGAAATAAATGACATCTTGGAACTGCAAAGTTTCCATGGCACTAGATGGTCATTAAAATAACTTTGTGGTGGCACAGTCCATGATCACTACCACAATTATACAATGAAATAAAAGCAAATTGAAGATTAAACAGCATAAAATTCTTCTATTTAAAAACTGAAAAGACAAAGTAGTAAAAATTACCTGGTAATCAGGCTTTGTAAAGTAATCTAAATTAGAAATGTGATCCAGAAAGACACTGAATTCTTGAGGAAGATGTTTCAACATAAGTCTGTGTTCGTACCTTTCTTTAATGGAGCCCACTTGCTCCTAGGAGTAAATAACACAACAAACATTAACACACTTTCATTCTCTGCTACAATATTATGCACCTTGTATCTTACAGACATTCAATACACTGCTGGCCAGAAAGGTGGGTACACTGAATAGCACCGAAGTACATCAGCAAGGTAAGAGATTCCGTCCTTGCCCTCAATATACATGCAAAATAATCCTGGAGTCACAGAATCGCTTAGCTTGGAAAAGACCTTCAAGATCACTGAGTCCAACCTTTAACCTAACTCTACCAAGTCTGCTGCTAAACCATGTCCCTAAGCACCATACCTACAAGACTTTCAAGCACATCCAGGGATGCTGATTCAATCACTTCCCTGGGGAGCTTGTTCCACGGCTTGACAACCGTTTCAGCAAAGAAATTTCCAACCTAAACCTCCCGTGGGACAACTTGAGGTTGTTTCTTCTTGTCCTATCGCTTGTTACTTGTGAGAGCAACCACCTCTCTACCTCCTCCTTTCAGGCAGTTGTAGAGAGCAATAAGGTCTCCCTCTTTTTTCTTCAGACTAAACAGCCCCAGTTCCCTCAGCCACCCCTCATTAGACTTGTGCTCTAGGATCCACTTCAGCACCTTGATGTCTTTCTTATAGTGAGGGCCCCAAAACTGAACACAGTATTGGAGGTGTGTAATGTACAAACTTCAAATTAAATATGAAAAGCCATTCAAATTGCTGCTGTGTTTGAATGCTGCCTGATACCATGGACTGTTATTAGACACTCCAACCCTTCTAAAAAGCATGTTTTAAAGATCTAAACATCCTGTTGCATCATCTGATGTTCAGTCACTTTGTGGTGTATATTTTATCATCACAGTATATTGTGTAAGATTCATAAATCCTGCTTAGTGTAAGATGAGTAAACCAAAACCAAAAAAGAGACACTATGTATAGACCACATTGTCATATACCAATGCATAAACCACACTGGAAAGCAACCTTGTTGAAAGAATAATAATAGGCTAATTAGATGTTCTTTTGTCACACACGTCACCTATGATATATCGCTAAAGGCACTACTGCGTATTGACTGATTCACTTTTGTTAACCAGCAAATAAGAAATGCCCAGTTCAAAAATAATCAAAATTAAGAAATTCTAAACATGTGATAGGTGAAAATAAAAAGTACTCAAGTGAAAATAAGAAAATTAAATAAGTGGCATATATATGCTTATTTTTGACTTCTAAAAATTTGCAGACTAGAAGCACAATCTACTTCCTGCCTGGAACAATTCATAAAACTTGATTGCTTTTTATATCATGACACTAGCAATGAGAACTAACACTAGAAAATACTGGAAAATGTAATGTTCAAATTAATGAACCAGTGATTCTTGTCGGAATCTTTATCACAGCATTCACTTGCAATGCTGAAGTAAATCTCTCTCATTCTCTTTGGTTTCACTTCTAGGTTTACCTTATCTTTTATTTTTCTCCAAGGCAGTTGCCCAACCACAAATTCCACCAACATGTAGAATAGGGACCAGAGGTCATCATGCCGACCCATTTCCTGTGAAAAAGAAATATTATTGTAATCATCTTACAAATATGTATATGACAAAAGGGAAGACAGATTCTTCACTGCTCTGGAGACTTAAATTACTATCTATAAAAATTAATATAATCAATGCTGCAAAACAAGTTTGTATAATTCAATTCCAGCAACTATTTTGAGTAGAAAGATACAAATTTCCAAGGAAGATGCAGAGAAACAAAACATAAGTTATGTGTTAAAATAACACGCAAATCTCTACACTGGAAGAGCTGTTTACTCAGATTAAGGTAACAGATAAGAATACAAAAAAGGAAATCAAAAGGAACTGCATTACTGACTGCTTTCAGCTGCAGGAGATGGATATGATATAGATTGAGATACTCACTCTGTTTCTATGGGCATTGATTGATGCATATCGTACCGTTCCTCGAAAACCAGCGACAGCTCGTGGCTGTCGAAGAGAAAAAGAAAAAGATTCTCATTGTCAGAAATAAACCCTGTAACTACTTAACTTGGCATCTACAAAGTGAGTGTGGAGCCACAACAAATATCATTAAGAGACTTTTTGTTTTATTTCAATTTACTGTGTTTCTACAAGTTCTCAGTAGAAATCCAAGTAGACAGCACAGTGTGACATATGTCATAGTATTTTAAACCATCTACTTATGTTAGTTTCTGTTTTCCACAGGCATTAAGACCTGTTTACCTCATTCCTCCCAAAAGCCACGTGGCAGAACTATTTATCTTTTTTTTTTTTCCTCCAATACTGAAATTATTTCTTGTTTTTAACTATTAGAAGTTTGAGTTTTTAAATTCTGACAGTATCTAAACCATAATCATATCACTTTGCTAAAATGCATCCATATTATGTGGCACGAACAGACAACCAGTCATCTATTGAAATGTCCTAGCAATGTTTTCACAAATTATTTTCTGAACTAGCAAACCAATTGATTTTTTTAGAAATTCCAGAGGCAGGGAAAGCCACAGGTAAGTCTCAAAGCTGTGGCTGAACAATAAATAGCAAGGGCTGCACTACAGGCACCAATTAAAAATATTTCTTTCTTTTCTAGTTTCTGAATATCAACATTTCCTCCCTGATTCTCAAGATATTGTGTGATAAGTCAACTGGTGTTTTATCATCACAGGATATATCTTCCCATCCTTTGTTCCTTCAAATAAAATATTACAAAGAAAATTCTATAACTGACAAGTCATAATTACTACACATTCACAATTAAAAAAAAAAAAAAAATCAAACCACAGTGTAATTACTGTGCCTAAGACAGATAACCAATCCATGCTACTCCCTTAATGAAGCATTCATTAGAGAGAGCTGCCAGAATTGCCACATTTGCTATCTTTTACAAAGTCTTATCTTCCCAATCAATAATTCTTTTTGTTTCCTCTACTACTGAACATGAGAAACTTGAACTATCTTCCTCACCTCTGACTTGCACTTAAAGGGGTGTTGGTGATCTGTTTGCCTGCCCCAGACTCATCACAATTATTAAGATTTTAAAAACTTTTGCACCATACATTGAAATGTCTGGTTTGATAAACACACCAAGATAACTACAACACAAAATTATTACCCTATTAAGATAAGGCACTTCAATCTCTCCCCACCTATATATATATAGGCATAATTTCTTCTTATTCACAAAAGAGATGCTACACTGAGAGCTAAGTACATCAGGAGCTGCCTTTACGTTCAGCAACCTTCTCAATAAAACCCAGCAGGATTATGCAGCAACATCCCTAAAAAGAATTCAAAAGCCCATATAACCAATGTCTGCTAGAGTGGCATGGTGAGAGCTGAACCAGTGTTAGTTAAGGTGGAGAATAATTTCTAGGATGTTCTTAACACAAACAGGTTCTCAAACAATATTTCATAAATCTTCAGTTTTTGCACACTATCATAAAGTTTAAATGGTGCTTGGAATACATTTTGTGTTCAGGCAAGACAGATAACTGAGTTACTGTCTTAAATCTTGTAAGTACATCATAGTCCATACTGAACATTACCCTGAAATGAAGCATAATACTGTACTTGCAGAAATTTCACAGTACCATGCAATTATAAAAAGGACAGCTCAAAATGCTTTGGAACAGCTAAATTTCAGGAGAAACTAAATTTTTCAAAAAAAAGGACTTATGATTCCTGCTTAGTAGTTCTGAAGACAAACCATCCAAGTAAGAATAATACAGCACCACTGCCAAGACAGTCAAAATACAGAGAAATTTCTAAAAAGATGCAGTTTGATGAATAGCCCTTCTTCAGAAGGGCACCAAGAGCTTCAATTTAAAACACCCAGAAATACAAATTCAGTAAATCCCAAGAGTATAGAGTCTCAGAAGATGAAACTTCTTACTTAGGCTACTTACAGAGCCTTACTGTCCTCAGCCTCTGGTCTGAATGTTAAGAAGGAAGGACTATATTCAGTTTTACTAAGTTAAGTATTTCCATTCTTCTGAGAATAATGGAAAACATGACAAGAATTAAATGAAGCTTTTATTCCTAGGATAACAACTTCAATTTCTAATCAGTAACTAGCAAAAAAACATTTCAGTTGCTTGATAAGGAAATAAAAAAGGAGTAAGAAATGGCATATGGAATCTAAATTATCCCATTCAGTTTACAAAAACTTACAATTGGACCTATTCCAGTTCTGTCCTGGGGGAGAAAAGTCCGTACGAGGAATCTCATTGTATACCCACTCAATTGCTTTTGAATGTTAAAGTCACTGCCATCCTTAGACATTCCTATGAAATTATTTGCCCTAAGGTGATTTCAATTATCTGAGAATCACCTGTCTGGGAAAAAAAAAAAAAAACCAAAACCGAAAAAGCAGGACAGCATGAATATTGTTTCTATATATTAGCTTATTATGACACGAATTCAGAATTCTTTACCCCAGCAAGGACATCTAAATCCTTTCACAATTTCTTGCCTTAAAGAGTAGTTTGTATAAATCTGACTTAAGAGCATACACAACATTTGAAGACACAATGAAATACTTCTAGCAATGCAGCTGGCCACTATTTAGTAGTGATATTACAATGCCACACAGCAACAATAAATTAATTCTAGCATGTCACTAACAACATGAATGACGGCTCTAGTAGCACAAATTTAGTCTGCCTGATTCAGAATAGAATTTATAGACTTCTGAGCATTTGCAAAACTTCTGAAACTGTTTCAGAGCTCTTTATGCATCTCACAATGGCTCATGGAGCAAAAGAGAAATATTACAGGCAACAACAACAACTTCCTGGATGACTCACTACAATTTTTCAAATAAAATCCCCCTCTGCTATCACGATCATGTTAACCTGTTTTGAGACACCTCCAGACTTTTCCCATCTGAGCTCACCTGCCACCAATTGAAAAAGAAAAAAGCGAGAACCTTGCAGAAACATTGTTTAGAGTATTGTCTTCCAGATGCCTTATCTAGGAAAGCTGCTACTACAGCAACTGAGCTTCCGTAAAGCAAAATAGATTTTTAAAAAGTCCATTTTTTACAGTCATTATAGGTGACCTATTCAGACAACCAACAGGATCTATGGAATTTTTGGAGCATACAGCTGTAAAGGGCATTTGTACTGAAGAGATGGTGAATCCTACATTTAAATATATCTGTGAATTCCACTGACACTTTGGTTAAAATGGATCACATCTTGTTTCTTTACATGACAAATGCCATAATCAATATTCTCTTGTCTTTTCACTTGAAATTTAGTGGTGGTGTTTTCTTGTCAGTCATTGACTGGGAGCAACCACGACATCTAGGCGCTGTCTCAATTGCAGAGATCCATCAATAGTCCACTCAGCAGTAGATTCCATTCTTCCAGATTAACAGCTTTATTTATAGCTTCCATTAATTCTATTTATTTATGGCAACTATTGTTATCACATTTTTTCTTCATAGTAAGGAAGTTTTTTAAATAGACGACTCTTTAATCGGCACAGGAACAAATGGGAAACTAGGGAAGAGTTCTTAGGCGCTGCAGAAAATAGAACTCTACAAAACTTTGTCTTGAATTCCAGATGGTAAATTAGTGGTAATGGCCATAAAGGTCACGTGATTTAGTTCCTTTATTAGAATAAGGGATAAAATTTCTAAAAAGACTGGAGTTCTTCCATACTTCTATTTGACACAAAACATACTTTGCAAATCTTTTGCAACACGTAACTTGTTCAGAGTAGTTTACAGAAAAAGGTTTTATCTAATATCATTAGCTCAAGTAGTGACCTGGAAGTCAGAGCTGTCTCAGATTTGATTACTATCACTAAATTCTTCAAATGTAAGTTAAAATAAGTTATTTTTAGGATATATGCATATGAAGCAGATCAAAATGACTATAGAGAAAATGTTCTACATGTGAAGGTACTTTTAATGTAACATCAGTTTTCTTTGGGGGTAGCCCTGCCCTGGGAACACATGATAATGTCTTAGATAAACTACATGTAGGAAATTAGAAGTTCCTAGAAAAGTGAACTATGTCTTCTAAGCACACAGGCTTGCAGATTGCTGGGAGACACTACGCTCACAAATCTGCCTATGACTGTTGCTTCTTTGGAGGCGCTGCAGAGGAGGCAAATCACACTCCTTAGCTCAGCTCAGGATCTCTAGAAAAATGCTCCGGGGTTATTGGGTCATGTCAGAAATGTTATGCAGAGCAAAAAGTTAAGTTATTACTGAAGCCATGGAAACTAGATAATAAACATGAAAAAAACCAAACCAAAACAATAGTGATTCATTACATTATATCTGACATACACCATGGTTCTTCTTATGAGTCAGGTGATGACTGAGTATTCTTAGTGTCTTTAGGTTTTGGGTTGAGATCCAGCTGTAGCAGTGAACCCCACCTTCTCGGTGCTGCCTCTAAGGCTGAGTTCTAAGTCACACAGGGGGGTGGGCAGAGAAGCAGCCACCTACATTCCCTGTATTTCCCTTTGTTAAAGGCAGAATCCTCCTTTCTTATCTTTTCCCTTTAGAAAGTCAATTTGCTAATTCTTTTACCCAATAGGAATATATTTCCAGGACTGGAATTACACACAGTTCAAATTCTTTGGAACCTTTTTTCATACCAAATGGCTTCAACAATTCACATTCCCACCCTCCCTTTTTTGTGGCTAAAGGCTTTGCAATCTAATTTAGTGCCTAGCACCTTAGCACCAGTTTAAATAAATGAAAAACCATGGGATCATCTGGGTAAGGAAAGATCAAGCAGTTGAAATACAATTGCTATTACAATAGATGATACATCTCAATTAGTTTTCACTGCATACACAGCTCTTCAAACCCACAGTTTTAGCTCTCTATAAAACCCACAACAGACACTAATAACCAGTACTTGCCCTTAGAACTTTTTATCGACCCACCTCCTACCAGTTGTCAATATGATACATTGTTTGGACTCAGATCTACCTAAACAGAAGTTGTGATTTCCAAAAATTGATTGCAGCTCTCTGATCCTATGCTACCTAGTTCCAGCAGAAGCTGGGTAAGAAGCCGAGTTACTACCATAACTCTACTACTACCTAATAGTACAATTAAATTTTGCTATTGCACATTCTTATAGACATGTGGTGACAAATGAAAATTTAACTCCAACTGCCTGTGCTATAAAGAGCATCACCATCTCTAAGACAGCAATATTTGATACACAAACCAGCTCCTGAGCTACTCAGTTTTCAACCTGGAGTTTTTACTTAGCCAACGTGATGCACTAGCTGAAAGCAGCAATTGTTCCAAAGCTGATTCATGAGCAGATAAAAAGTCCAGTGTGCTGGAGGTGGGAACAACCCACCAAGTGTCTGTCACAAACCTGAACTTACTGCAGTGAAAAATCATGCAGGATAAATCTGTCATGTGTATGTTTGCTTCGCCCTGAGCAATCTTTCTCCTTCCTCTTACATCAGGAGCTGAAGCAGAGAGGAAGACTACTTATGTAAGCCTGCTAATGCTCTGACAGATAATTTCCCCAGACAGCAGAATACTGTTTTACTTATCTCCGTAAGTAAAAATTTTACAGTTGTTCTGCATTATGATAAGTCCTGCATTATGGGAAGTTCTGTGCTCTTAGCAGACTGAAGAACAGAGACTTGCATTTTTCATTGTTTTGTAAATATGATTTTTAGTATCTATAACAGTATCATACATTAAAGAGCTGCATCAAACCAGTAGCAGATTTATTTTCAAGCAAGGATGAGAAGCAAAAGGTCTCAAGCAAGCTAAGGCACATAAAATAACACACTTTCCTTCTTTTCTTCTTATTCAAAATAATTTTTCATAACTCAGCAGAGAATTTATTTTATAGTTTAGAAAGAATTCGAAACTAAAGTTTCTGTTCTGATTTTGGTTTGATTCTGTTTTCACCAGGAAACAAACTTTAGTCGACCAAATAATCTCTTTCCACTATAATAGCTTTTAATTTCATACAAATAGGACAGCTCTCAAAGACTTTCAGTTCCTGCAAGTTTAATAGAAATTGGTGACCAAATTTAGACAGAACCTTGACACACAGGCAGACAGCTAAAAGTCAATTAAAATGGCTCAAATCTATCTTAAGAGACACCAGTTGGTCAATCAGCATGTATTTTAGATGGCAAGAAAGAACATACCTAGACCCAAAACTGCAGTTACGTACTGGTCAGAAAGGTAGGAGCGTAGTATGAGGCTGAAAATACTAATAAATTTGCAGGAGCATAAAAGGGAAGCAGTAGACAAAACCATAGGAAAGCAGTTAAGTTTCACTATTCATAGAATAATTTGATTTTTTTTCAGAGATAATATTTCATCTCAGTGGAAAAATTATTTATCTTTTTTTTTAAAGGACTGAGCATCTATCAGTTCTATAGAAAATAAAGGAACTGCTCTATCAGAATACAGAACAGTTACACAGCACAACAGAATTTCTAAATTAAATTGTTCAATGATTGTTTGGATATTATCTCAGTGTCCTGCACACCACAGGAAAGGAGAAAAAAACCCAATACATCCCAACAATTACAAACTATTGTATTGTAAAGAATTAAATCTTTTCCATATCTCAACTATTCATGAACCTGTTTGTTCAGGCAGGCTATTAATAGATTGCATCTTCTTTCTGTTTTTCACCCCAAACACCAGGTCACAAAGAAATAACCTTATATGATTTTAAGTTTTTTATTTCATTTAATTATTGCAAGAATATTCTATAGATGTTACAAAACAATGTCACACTACATGAAATTCATATATCTGTCTACTTGTCTCACCTTCTAAGCCAATTCATGACGCTCTTTTTTATCTTTTACATTAACTCCCTACCTGCCTTTTTCACCTTACTCTATTGCACATGAGACACCAGCTGGCTGGCTGTCCTCTAGAACACTGATTTCCTTCATTTCTTCTGTCAGTAATACAATCAAACTCATAAGGATCATGTTCAGTTAATGCTGAAAATGGTAAATATATACACGCTCTAAGATTGTGCCCTAAATAATCTCCCTTTGTGTCCTTGAAGGAGGTTATGGCAGATGAACATAATAAACAGAGTTATACTGGTACGTATAGGGCAGTTGTACAGGTATATCCCTGGGAAGATTATGCGTTACTTCAAAAACTTCTGAAACTTAACAATTTAATAGCTAATTTAATCTCTTTATTCATAAATGTCTGCACAAACCTCCCCAAAGTAACTCCCTTGTCTTTCCTATAAAGTTTTCACTAATTCAGAAATGGAGCCTCAAATGACAAATGTCATCATTCTTTCAGCTCATGCAGATTTTTGCCCGTAGAAGCAATAAAACAAAAGGCACTTGGCTTAGTCTCTCCAGCAAATAACCCTTTTGTGTAGGCATAAAAATCTAAACTTTCTCCAGATTCTCCTCAGATTAAAAAAAAAGAAAAAAAAAAAAAGCGTTAGGCTCCAGCCTCTGTTGACTTAGATGACACAAGGGAAAGAATTAAGGACTATGTATAGGTTATTTAAGAACGTAAGAACAAGGCTACATGTTTATGTCTTGCATTGAATGGCCCTGATATTATATAATAATTCCTTGGCTACACAACTGAGAGTTACAAAGAAAATATAAAACTGTAATAACTCATCTCTGATTCTTCAACAGAACTCCATTTACTGAAACAAAGCTGGTTTTCTTTGAAGTAGTTCATTTTTTAGAAAGCTATCAACTATCAAATGCTTAGCTCAGAATTGAGAAGGAAATCTTGCAAGCCACATCTATTTCCAAAAATATATGCAATGTAGTCTGACTGATGCAGATTTACTGAAGAAGAGCTGAAAACATAGTTTTAAATTATTTGTTCCTTAGACTTTTTTTTCCCTACAGTAGCAAAATGTACAAAATTTCATTTTATAGACACAGAAAGGCAGAAGTGGGCTGTAACAAGACGGGATTGTCAGGTCTCCAAAGATTTATCCCATTCCTCTCTTCCAACACTACTTTTGAATCATCACTTATTAATAAAAACATTTATTTTAGAAACAAAGAACTTAGAGTGGTTTCCAACTCTATTCTCAGGATCGTACTGTATTCTGTTTGGCAGCTGCATTGTATTACATACATCTCTGTTGCTCCTTCTTATTTTTGTGCCATAATAGCTGAACTGATTTTGCTAATTGTTGTAACACACAATCCGTGCAACATTATTCAAATAGATTAAGATTTACACAGTAAAGACATTAAATACTCCTTTGTTTGTAATTTCTTGCTCATTCTATGCTTTTCTTCTGATTTATAGAGAGCTCAGTACAAAACTATTACTTATTTTAATGTTTTACAGGCCCAGCTCTTGAATCTTCCCATGAAGTGCTGAAGAGAAATGAAGAGAGGTGGCTGTTAGGAGGCTGATCTCAAAATATATGATTAAGATACTTGTCCTGTGGTTCAAGCTGAAACAGCCACCTGCCAACGTATTCCATCATGTCAAACTCCTCAGCAGAATCATAGAATGGTTTGGGTTGGAAGGGACCTTAAAGATCATCTAGTTCTACCCCTGCTGCCATGGCAGGGACACCTCCCACTAGGCCATGTTGCTCAAGGCCCATCCAACCTGGTCTTGAACGCATCCAGTGATGGAGCATCTACAGCTTCCCTGGGCAACTGCTTCTGGTGTCTCACCACCCTCAGAGTGAGAATTTCTTCCTTACATCTAATCTAAATCTCCCCTCTTCTAGTTTAAAGCCATTACTCCTCATCCTATCACTACAAGCCCTTGTAAAAAGTCCTTCCCAGCTTTCTTGTAGGCGCCTTTCAGATACTGGAAAGCCACAGTGAGTTACATAAACCAGTAATAATGAAAAACGGGACGTAGTTTAACTTTGTTGCATCACATCCCACTTCCCTATCACATCTTCTTCCTCCCTTCTTCTAGATTAGAACAAGTATTTCTAGAAATTATTTCAAGAAGCAGCTGTCCCAGTGCAATGCTCCTCAAGACAGACACTACTTTTGGTCCTGGCAGAGCATAGTGGTCTTCCCAGGCTAGACAGCCCACACAAAGCTTTGCATTAATACAGCTGAACTACTACTCTGCAGCAGAGAGGGAATGGAGCAGGTAAATAATATTGATTCTCAGCCACCCCTTTTCGTCTCCTCCTCCTCTTGTTTTTCCCTTGCACTTCCTGATACTTCATACACACCATTCCTCTCCCTTACTTCATGAAATCTAATCACAGATCTCGGAAGGAATAAGGGAAAATTGGAGGAGTTAAGTGGAAACTACAGTGATTTGGTAAAGATCAGTTGAAAGAATTTGATAGGGAGGAACCACTGCAAGTTACATAACCATTTAATGCGTGACATTACTTCATAAAATCATAGAATCATTTAGGTTGGAAAAGACCTTTAAGATCATCTAGTCCAACCATAACCCTACGCTACCAAGTCCACTGCTAAACCATGTCCCCCTGTAATTAACTGTGTTCAGTGCCTTCTTCACATTAATTTCTGTCTTCAATAGACAAACAACATAGAAATAAAAAGGATAAGAAGGTTATTAGGTGCAGACAGCATGGCTTTGCCAAAGGGAGGTCATGTTTGACCAACCTGATAGCCTTTTATGAAGACATTACCAGGTGGATGGATGGTGGCCATGCAGTGGATGTGG
>JAVSBS010024313.1:16093-61177 GCA_033124195.1 Coracias cyanogaster
GTTATTTAGTAGTAATTAGACCTTTAGTTCTCTTTTGCAGGAGAGCAGAAGTATGAATTCCTGTTAACCTGACCTCAGAGTTTCAGAATGGTGTCTGTACCTTTGGTAAATGTATTATTAAGGAAAGGGGGAGATGTGGGAAACTACAGAATGTACTATTTCTCAGGCCTCTTGATAATGTGCAAGTTTGGATAAAAACAAGGGAGTTGCGAGAAAGAATGTGGGAAGACACAAGGTACCCGTGAGAAGAATATGCAGCAGTTGAGAGTCAAGGTTTGTTTTTACAGCTGCATGTCATAAATAACAGGAAAGAAGAATGACCACCTCTTGCAAGGAAGGTAACAACAAAATTAGAACTAACCAATTACAGAGCTGTCTAACCGGGCTTCTTGAAAACAGTTGTAGATCACGAGACTAACAGCATGTAAGAGAATATATATTAGCTAACTACATGGATAAATGATTCTGTTTGCACCAGCATTCAGTGTCTGTGCCTCATGCATCACACATAATCTCATCAAGTTTTGCATTTCTAAAATATTTAAAATTTTTTCTTGAATGTTTTCAAATTTAGCTGTATACTTTAAAGATTTAGTTTTACCACAAAGTGGAATTAATTTCTTTATATTTTGGAAAATACTCTCTCAAAGGTGTCTGCTTCTCAAGTCAAAAGAGTAGCTTCAATTTATTTCTGAAGTTTCTTGAATCCCTTTTCAATGAGCATACAACCTTGGCACTGCAAAGAGGAATCTCTACAGTCCTCTTTAGTACATCTAACAGCTTAATGTTTTCTAACTTTATTCTTCTACTTCTGTTTTCTACTCCTTTTTCTCCTTGCTAATTTACCTTGCATTTCCCCTTAGGCTTTGGAAACCTGCTGTATCTATGATTCAAATAGCAACTACTCTCCCCCACAGATCTGCGCCAGAGTGTCCTGGTTCAAAGGACAGGTGTCTATTAGGGAGGCAGGAACCTCCCTTAAGATGGGAAATGCAGACCTCTCCCTCCTAATTATTGTGATTTCGAAATCAAGGGCTCTCAGGCAAAGATATAGGAAATAGGAACAACAGTCCTTTACTAATATATATATATATATATATAAACAAGTGAACAACAACTAGCACAGCAATGGGTCGCAAAGCAGGAATCAGAGAATCGGTTACAGTCCCTTTGGGCACCTTCCCTCGGGTGTAGTGATGGTCTCAGGTCGGCAGGGGGCGCTGGAGGTTCCTGGCGGGCAGGGCAGCTGCGATGGCGAGCTAGCGAGGAAGAAGGGCTTTTGGCGTGGACGGCTCAGCACGTGGTGATAATGGTGGCGAGAAGAAAAGGAGGAGAGCTGCGCCTCGCCCGGTCGGCAGCGGTGTTCAGCAACGGAGGCAGCAAAAGCTGAGATGGTGGTGGAGAACGCGGGCAAGGGAAAGGCAGGGCGGTTGGCGAACCCAGGAAGCGGCGCCTCCACTCCCGACTCGCGGCAGGAGAAAGGCAGCTCTCAGTGAAGGATGGGGGGGGGAGGGGGGGAAGAGAGAGGCCAGCAATAGCCAGGAGAAAAACAACGACCTGCTCCAGCTAGACCCCCGAGCCAAAAAGAGAGAGAGCAGCGACCCCTCCCCTTCCTTTTAATCAGCCCAAATCTCGAGATACCTCTGTCCCTCGAGATGAGTTTTTTTACACAGGAAATGGTGGCATCCAAAATGCTTTCCCTAGTAACTTATGGGAAAAAATTCTATATGTAAAAAAGAACAAAAGGGAAGAAAATCTAACCCCCAACAACTAGCTATCTAGTAACTATGTGGCTGTTACAGGAAAATGTTTTCTTTGCATTAGGAAGCACTAGAGAAGAATTTTCCTACATAGTAAATCCTACATACAGAGGAATATTTTTCAACCTCCAGTGTTTTAAAAAAACCCTATAATGTCTATACAGGTAATATACGTAAATGACTTAGCGGAATGAGTAATGATTGCTTTGGTTTCAATTCCATTACTTTGATCAGATGGAAAATAGCTTGTGGAGAACAATTTAAAATATTTTCTCTACAGAAACAAATACTTGGAGAATTTGTGACTTTTGAGCCACAAAAATTACAGATGTATTTCACTGAAATGCTGAAATGAATTCAGAATTAAGAATGGAGAAGAGAGAAGTGTCTAATCCCCGGTTTTTTAAATTTTAATTTTGTAAATTGGAACAAAATCCACTGAAGCTGAAAATAATTCACTGCTAAAAAAACCAATGCAAATAAGATTTGACTTGGGTGTCCCCATGTGTTACCTGTTTGTCTGACTTCAGATTCTAATGATTTAATATTTTTACTACCTCAACTGCATTCAAGCATTTCACATTAAAGAATACATAGGAGAAAACGTTATGCTGGTTCTTAGATTCCTCTTGCTCCTTTCTCCATCTGACCAGGACAGGCCAGCACAAGTCTAGGCAACGTTGCTGTTATGATCACGTCTTATGAGGAAAAGACTTTACTGAAAGTTTTTACACTTGTCTGGAGCACTCATGGATCTCTAAAAATTTATAGCACAAGTGGTCCTAAGCAGAAAATATTCTATTTCCATGTCAATGTAGATATACCAAAGTAAAATGCACATGTCTTGGTGACTCATGGATGCGTGCTCTGAGATAATAAGTCTCCAGTTCACCAGGTTCTCAAAACTGCAGGGTCCAAATCCTCCCTCCTTCCCTTTCCTCAAGGGAAGATGAAAAATATAATGGGGGAAAGGTTTGTCCTGGAACAGAGCAGAGGATTTGGCAGAAGGAGCAAGCATTTTTTCACATGCATTCGTCAAATTTGCAACCACTATCCCTCCTTCTCCTCTCCTTCCCTCACAGAAGGAGGTGTAGACTTTGAAGATGCCTGTGGAAAAACATGGCAGGAAAAAGGGGAGCAGAGGAAAAGACTTTGGAAATCTGTGTATCTCAAGTCAAACTGTTCAGGGACAAAACCTGTCACCCTAGACCTCCTGAATCATAGGTATGGTGTTTTTAATACTTGCGGACTGCTGAATGTCAAGGCCTCTGTTTTGCTGAAGGTTGAATGGTATTCCTTACAAGAATAAATTACTGTAGTCCAGCACAAATCAATTCTGTATCTATCTAAAATATCTCACAGAATCAGGTGATGGGTAGAATGAATATTACTGCTCAGTAAAATAATAACAAATGTTTACTCTCAAGTTCCCAGTGCACCCATCCATGCATGCTCTCTAAGGATGACTCGTGTCCTTTAGCAGCCAGTTCTTCCTCTGGGTATACAGGGCACCTAAGTCACTCAAGCTCCAAAACTACTTTGGTACTTTTGAAAAGGTTTCCCATCATGAGGTGAGTCAGACTTTTTCCTGAACTTTATGAGGTCCTCTGAAATGGATGAACATTGAAGTGCCTTTGATATTATCATTGTCTCTCAGAGTAATAATTATAATTAGCTCTTTTCTAATATCCTCTTTTGGCTTTAGTACAGCTAAGGCTATAAAAAAGACTTGAAATTTATCCCAGGCACTGTTGGGAACTCTTTTGTATTTTAAGTCAATACCTAAATATATCCAGCTTTCTTAATGTGAATAAAAAGTCTATACAAAGTCAAGGGAATTTTATGATGTTCTGCAAAGACATTACACTTTCATTCCTGTGAAATAACCTTGACTAGATGCCTACGCACTCTGATGAGGGGCACAGTAAAATTATTCCTGTTTTCCTTCTTTCCTTTCCCCTATTTTATCCATTTATCCCTCTCTTACTCCTTTCTATCTACACAGAATCTTCCTTTCCAAGTGACCTGAGCCTCTTCCACATTCTTGCCTCTCCAAAAACTTACTCCCTTTTCTTCTTTTAATTTCTAAAAAATTCATATAGATCATTTACAGCCACCATGTTTCTTTCTGCAGTCAGAAGCCATTTTCAAGGACATTTGCCATAGTTTCCAAATAAATAAGTTTATGGGAAGCCTAATCTAGTGTTGAACTGGTTTTGTGAATCTCAGATATCCTGAAGAGTATCCAGTAGAGCACTGCTTTTCTTTACTACTCACTTACTATGAAAAATCTATATTATTTTTTTATCATCGAGTTACATCACCTGGGTGCCGGTGTTGCACAAACACTCAGAATTCTTTGTGTAGAAAGTAATTTATTTGGATTGTGGCATAGGATCATGCAGAGGGCATAGGGGATTGTGGCTATCTGGATGTAAAAGCCCCCTCAAAGGTTCTTACAGCAGCATCTTCAGCCGGATAGAATGAGACTCCCTGATATGCTGTTCTTCTCATTTCGTATAATCTACCTGGCCTGTCTGTGACCACTTTAGCACATGTCTAATAAACTGTTATTGATTGTCTCAACTATATAAAAAACATCTCTGAAACACCTTACTAAAGTGCTGTCTTACGTGACCATTTCTGCATCTGTAGGAACATTTTCTATTGACTATTTACATGTTTTGTTCACGTACAATTTGATTAATCCTGCAGCAAGAATCTCTGTGACTCTCCACCCAGTACATTAATCAATAGATTTAAGCAAATAAATTGGACTTGACTGAGCAGAAGCTGCCCAGTGGAATCTCTAGGGCTGTCTGAAATTCTCACCTGGAGAGCTCTTGCAACAATCAATAAAAGACTTAATTTTCAAGGTGGCTGGGGTTTCAATCACCTAGTTTTTTCAATTCACTGTTGGAAAGTGATGATGACAGTGAGCTTAATTCCTAACTTTCATGAGATGGGGAGTAATAAAGTCCTGGGAGTCTTTTGCTGTCACTGATGTGTATCTCAGTCATTTCAATAAACCACGTACTCCTCCAGGCACTAAGTGGAAGTCTCCAGCTGGGATTCAAATTAACACATTAGTTTACTATAGCACCATCATATTGACACAAGCATAGAAATGGATTTTTTGTGTGTGTATTTCGTTTAATATATACTGTGTATAAAGAAGAAGGACTTCATATTAATTCATATAGTATAGGCAGGTCTGGCTTATTATCAGCTTGTGCATATTTGTTATTGATATATTTTTGTTTCTTATTCCAGGTGTACTAGTTCTACTTTATTCAACTCTTCTAAGCTAGGGTTTGTGCCTGATATCATTGTTGCTATTTGAAAAGCCAAGCAAAACAGAAAACCAAACAAAAATCTTCTCCTTTTGTCTCTTACTTCTTATCTATACCTTATTCTTGGAATAGAAGACTGAATGAAAATATTCCCGTGTTACCTCATTAATGCAGATTCAGGTCTGACACAGGTCTAAGTCCTACTTTCAGTTACCCAGGTATGGCACAGCAAGGCTATTCATTTGATCAAGTTCATTATACACTTGAAACTCAGAATTTATGAATTTGAGATTGTGAAGACATGGACGGCCCAAATAATCTATTAGAAAAATTTTACACAAAATAAAACTGAAAGACTTCCAGAGCTTGCATATCAGAGATGAAGTTACAATGAGTGAAAAAATTGACAATGAATATAATTTTCCTTTACATGTTACTTTAATCTTTTCAATGAAAACCACTGAAAAGTCTTGGCCATGGTACTTGCTTGAAAGCTTCATAGGAAAATGTTCATAAAATTAAACTTCCAAGCCATCCAATCAGTAACTGGTCAGTTCAAAAAAATGTTCATAATACTATAAATTATACTTTTTCCATTTTGTATGTGTATGTGATTTTTAATGAAGATAGTCCTTACATTGGAAAACTGAAATATTCATAAATACATTTGACCAGACTGACAGGAATCTTTACTTTGACTTCACTCTGAAGACCACAATCAAGTTTGAGAATGAGTATACAAAGGTACACAGAAAACCAAATGCTCCAACATATGAAATATTTGCATTAATTATATTTTCGGAACATGAAACAACTTCAAAATGTCTGTTGTTAGACTTGCTGTATGCTTTGGGTAAGGAAAATGTCCACAGGCAGAAAGCTTACAGAAGCACCTCAGTCAAAACATAATGACAAGTGTATATATTTTATATAAGGACACACATATGTGCTGTAAGAGAAGAACAAAAGTCCACCCAGCATGGTATTCTGTGGCTGAGAATACCCAAAACAAATGCTCTTGGCATGTGGGAGAGTTAAGCGTATAGTGATTTTTCCAGAATATTTTCCTAACTTCCCACTGTTTGCAATTCAGAGATGTCTTGGAAGAAATATGGTAATTTTATATTTAAAAGAGCAGAGTTAGATAGACTACCACCTGTACCAGCAATACTCCATTCCTTGCTAAAAATAAAGGGAAATCAGTGCTGAGGGGGCAAAATTGTTTTTGTTATTTTTTCTTCCTGGTAACTTATGTGATATTACAAGCACAAATCTTGCCTACCTGGCCCTCTTGATCTTAACAGTAGGTAGGAAAAGAGTGGACTTGGAGTTTGAGAATTACTGTATTTGTGCTTGTCAATACAACATTTGGGTGGATTTCATACTTTTGTGTTAATACTCACATGTGTCTGGCATGTGTATTACTTTCAAAATGTCTTTAAAACTTCCAGGATGTAAAAAATAGGATCAATCATTTCAAGATTTCCTGAGGTGAAGGCACTGCTGATATCCCTGTAGGGTCTGATCCCAAACTGTCTTACATCTATAACAGTGTTTTTAGTTCCTGAACAGGACTTAAGGAGATTTTCTTCCTCCTTCCTATTACTTTTGTTTGAATAACTTAGTTAGGAACATCTGATCCGATTAACCAGTTTAATTAAATAAGTGTGATCTTTTAGTGTGAACATTATTGTTTTGGAATAATTACATCTAGTGTAAATATTCTGAATCAGTTTATACCAAAAAGGAATAAAACCAGTATTGGGATGGAATACTTTGTAACATAAAGATTTCAGTGTTCCCTACTTTTACTTAGGTTAAGGTTAATCTTAGATTAAGCTTGGACCTTGGACTGTGTATGATGTCATTCCACAGAACCTCAGATTTTTGAGACAATATTTTCTGGGGTTGTATTTACTTTATCATCTATTTCTCCTTACAAATTCAGGAATTCAGCACCAAGCAGTGGCATTTGTAACAAAACAAAACAAAACAATAGCTAGAAAACTATTTTCATTATTAGCAACAGCAGAAAACATACTTGGAGTCTATAGATGTTCAGATCCAGAAGCTGGTGAAATCAGTGGGAAAATGCTTATTGACATTAAAATTTTGGATCACATCCAGCAGACCAAATCTTCAGAACTGGTAACAAATCTTGTAGTGATTAACACTTTCCAACATTAATTTTTTCTCTTATTTGAAATAGTAAAAAGAGCTGTTCCTTTAGGCTATTTCACAGAGCTAAGCTTCAAAAGGATCTATAATGGCCAGATTTAAGCTATTAAAAGGGAAATTTTTCAAGGCAATTAATGGATTTTTTTGCAAGCCTGTGTCTTGTAATCTGCCATTTGGGACAGTTTTATGACACTCTACCAAAGAAAGTTTTTTAGACACAGACTGTCAAAGGAAGGTTCTCTTCTTACAAACATTGTGTGTTTAAGCTTAGTGAAATTCTTGTTAGAAGGAAATTATTGGCACAATCTTTTTTTATTTTCCCCATTGGGAAAACACTTATTAATTAAGGATATATGTCAAAATATTGTCCACCCATATGCACTGCTTTATGAGGTACTCAGAAACTTTACTGAGACAAAACACAGAGCTGATGATGACAAAAGTTATTTGTACTTAAATGTCAGTGACATTCAGGTCCTTTGTATGTACAGAACTGTCTTTGAGAGCAAATGACATGTGCACCTTTTGTCATTGGTTTTAGAAGGAGTAGGGCTGGGTCCTGATGAAGTGAGAGTGAGATGGCAGCAGGCTCCTATTCCTCATGCATTAACATTCATAGAAACAGAGAAAAGAACTGCATGGGCAGCCTGGTCCACACCAGGAAGGCCAGTACTAACGAAATGATGCATATCATTGTTCTACAGCTTCCTGAGAAGTGAAGAGGGAGGCAGTGAGCTCTTCTCCAAGGTACCCAGTGGGAGGACATGTGGAAATGGTTCAAAGCTGCATCAGAGGAAGTTGAAACTTGACCTTAGGAAGCACTTCTTTACCAAGAGGGTGGTCAAACCCTGCAATAGGCTTCCTAGAGAGGTGGTCGATGCCCCAAGCCTGCCAGTGTTTAACAATGCCCTTAATAACATGCTTTAACTTTTGGTCTTCCTCAAAGTGGTCAGGCAGTTGGACTAGGTGATCACTGTAGGTTGATTAGTCTAGTCTAACTCCTCATAGACCTGCTACAGTTTCAATGGTTTTTCCCTTCCTCACAGCATGGGGAGTGATCCAGGAGAGACTAGGGAGAAAGGAAGAGAGGATATTCATCACTAAACGGTTCACCTACCATCAAAATATCAAATTCCATCTATTCCTCAGTGTCTAATAGATTCTTATTTATACTGTGATTCCTTAGCATTTGATGAAAGAGATTATATTGTTAGAAATAAGACAAATCCTTACTCTCAAAATCTTGGATTCAGTCAGGAATTTAGAAAATTCACTTTTTAAAATAAAATTAAAACATCATTCTTATACTATTTTTTTTGCAGAATAGGACTTACTCTTGAGCTCTTCCAGGAATAGGGATAACAGTAGTTCAGCAGATGAAAACAAATTATTCTTTGATTCTCTGACTTGATTTTAGCCAGATAAGTCACTTGACTTTCCTGGTAGTCATGTTCTGAAATCTCCTTACAAAGTTTTGCTAGTTCTCACCTTGCATACATTAGATCTAGCTCCAGGTGGAACAGCAGAATGGAGAGAATGTTGCATGTATTCAGATGCCTCATCCTCTTGTTCCAAAAATTACTCTTTCACCAGGCAAGCCCATGAGAACTCATTAATGCAAAGCCTGATTCTCAACTCTGCGTGTCAGCTTGATGCCACTGAGTCTATGGAGTTACTGCAGAGCAAAATTGATACTACAAAGTGAAAAGAAAACTTCTCAGAATCCACATCTTGTCTTTTTTAATTAAAAAGTATAATTTTTTTCTGCATTCTTGTAATAAATTTTTATTTCTGGGAATGAGACCAGGGGTTTAGAAGAGGACTACATTATTATTCATTCTCCTGCTTGTATTTTTTCTTAACCAAAGTCAAGCTGAAATTGAATACTCAACTGTTATATTTCAATTGTAGAAGTCAGCTCTTCTTTTCACCTTTGGTGCTCGGCTGGGAAGGGGTCCCAGAATCACGACCCTCTCCCAGCATTAGTGACACAGTCCAGAGCCATTTTTGCAAACTATGGCAGTGGTATCCTTTTTTTTGGCCATTCAGAACACTTTATGTCAGCACCTGTAAAAGTTCTGCTCCCACTAGGAAGTGGTCAGGTGCTGCAAACTGAGTTTAAGCAGAATTCAATTTTGTTCCCGGCACAGGCAAGTTCTGGAAGCAGGATGAGTTTATTCTCAAGGGGATCTCAGACATCTCCTTACTTCTCATTCCACTCTAGGGTCAATTTAGTTGTGTTTGCGTACAGATACAAAAGCAGTCTTGGAGAAAAAGTTAGTCTATGGCCTCAGTTCTTGCATTTTCTCAGTTCTCTGCGGTATCTGCTGACAAGAAATGGTAAAACATGGCAATCCCTTGGTTTTATTTATTGTTGATGCTCATGTTAACTCTGTTGTTTTAGCAGATTGCAACAGCTGTGGTTGAAACCCCACCACAGAAACGTTCCTGGAATAATTCTCTCCTGCTGCAATCTAATCAGAGTGGAGAATGCGACTGAGTCAAGGCTTTGGAGTTTGCTAAGATGAGATCCATGTGACAATAAATAATGTATGTGTCTAATGTGTTGCATCAAGATGTAAAAGAAAATTAATTCCAGAGGCAGTTTTTATTATTCTCAAGCCTGTAACCTGTCGTCTTCGCTGTGAGTCAAATGCCAAATTACAGCTAAAATCCTGTTCGGCAAATGAAATCCTTTAGTCATGCTAATTTTAATTTTAAATTTGTTTGCATTTTACAACTCTTACTATTAGCCTGGAACCGAGTTCTACCTCCTAAGTTTTAAGACACACAAAAACCTATTTTTCTATTCTAGGACTGCAGATGCAAATTATGATGCCATAACCTTATCTCAATTGCTTCTCAGGAAGGCCATGGGTAATGAACTGAGGAAATTGAGGCTGTTGGGAGGGTCTGTAGGAAGCAGAGGACTTGGGGCAGAGAAGGACCTAGGGACCTTTGGCATACATAGTATGTTGGCTAGAAAGCCATAGAAAACTAGGTTTCATCGGTTCTACCAGAACAGTTTGTTTCTACAGAAAAATTTATCCATGTAAATAAGCAATAAAGGCCAACTATTCTTCAAGTTCAACAAGCCATCAATGGAGACATGATGCTTTGAACCGGGAGCGTGCATGGTTACTGTGTCTGAAACCTGGGGGCAGTAATTTCCTGCCAGCTTTAACACTACCTAGCTGAAATGCTTCCCTTATACCTCAACTTTTAGATCTGGTCCTGAGCTTAAGCTTCAAAATTACTTCAAGGTACTTTTCCAGCCAAACACACTGAAAGATTCACTTTCCCTTTAAAGAAGTGACTTTGGAGTGAAATACGAGGTTTTTTACAGCATGAATCAATTCTAAACAATATTTTATTAAAGGAAATTAAGCATACCAGTTGGAGCTGGAACAGGAATTTTAAATTGGCAAAATTAATCAAACTCCAAATTTGACAGGTCAGTAGAGTTAATATAACTAGACTTCCAGAAAGTGCCCACTAGTGAATATTGTGCAAGACCATTATTTTCCAAATGGGAGATAAAACCCAAACCATTTAGATACCATCTGCTACACGCTCTATCCCCTTGCACCCACAGAGGTTACAGTAGTGCATTTTGTAACAAGTGACTGGACATGTACAAATGGCATAGCTTAATCTTTTGCTCTAAAAATTCACTAGCTCCAGGCAGACCTCTGTCTGCAGCAACTGCAAAAGTGGGTTTAGATGACCTTGATGTATATAGCACCAAGTACAGAGATAAATATCTGAGAGTATATATCTAAATCTAAACTACTAAAGCTAAGTGCTAGTGTTCAGCTGAAATCCTTTGAACGTATCTGCAAACCAGCTTGGATAATACCTCATTTTAACAAAATTTCTAATTAGTTCAGTATTCAGCATCTCTGCTTTCAGACACCCCTTTACCATTGACATAGATAGAAGATGCATAGACCAGCTTATAAGAAGGCAAGCTGTCTGGAGAGGGAAAAATAACTGGTATTGATCTGGCAGCTGATAATTTTGAGTCTCTAAGAAGACATTTCTAATAACCTAAATAAGCAACAGCTGAAAATACTTATCAGAGAAATAAAAACAGAGGAAGAGAAGACAAGGACAATATTCACTGAATCATTCAGAACATGAAATGAATGAAAACATAAAGGTAAATGGCACAGATGATAGGAACATTTTACTGAGGTAAATGTAAGATTTTTTTGTATATATCTACTAATCTGTATTTTTTGAGATAATCCTCAACTTCTTAACTGATGTTAGGCTGTCTTGGGATTCACTAGTTACTAAACTGATAAAATGATCAGTAAAAAGTATTGCTTAAAAAAATTCATTCCCTCAGTGAGGGAGATTCGTATCACAGAACCAGCAAAGGAGCATACATCTGCTCATGTATGCCATTCTGAAAATATAGTATACTCATTTTCACACAGGGCCAACTGTGTATGTAAGAGCCAAGCAATATCTTGACTTCCTGGACTGGGCAAAATGCTCAAAGGTTGCCAGGATGGAAATGTCTAAATCAAAACCTCTGACTGAAGGAAATCTTTCATGTTGACCACCATAGGAACACTTAAATCAATGTGTACATGTCCATCTTACTTTGAAGGTTCCGGGCCATATGAATTTCTGGTTTTATGCATGCCTGAGGTCACATCAGTGCTAGAATCTAGGAGGCAACCTCCCACCAAGCTGGGAGCAGGACTGGAGGCTCAATGGAGCATTACCCAACTTCCCCAATGCACTTTGCAAAGATTTTGTTTCTCTAAAATTGCAGCTTCAACTGCTTCCCTTTAAAATAGACCTAGAGGAAGTTTCTGTCTCTAGAGCCCTGTTTTGGAAGCAGGGCACCAGAGCCTGCAGTCACAGGTGGGAGCATTCCCCATGTTCCCCACTCCTACAGATGATGCTGTTCAGCAAATAATTCAAAACATTTGGCTACAGTGGAGGCACAGGGAACTTGTAGGTGTGTTGCAGAGCAATAAGTACATTCCCATGGGATAACAGAAATTACAGGATTTATACAGTTACCTAGTAGGTCTTCTCTAGGTCCAAGTGGATTTAGAGGATCTCATCTTTCCAGTCACAGCCCTCCCTTATTCTTGGTAAACGGCCTAACATTACTGAAGAAATGTCACTGGGGGCTGATGTGCTCAGGGGCCAGGTTTTTCATCAAGAACTACCATGTATCTGGAAATCCACACACGTCCAAGGTTCATGTGTAGTGTTACTAGCAAAATGTGTTTTCTGGAAAACATCTGGCTAACTAATCCTCTGCACGAGTCACAACCAGGTCTGACACTTACTTAGGAACTCTGCATTCTCCGTATAGTAGCCCCAAGGGCTCATTATCTAATAGATCTGCGTATTTGCTTAAATGGATATCTTCATTTTGACAGTGTGAATACTCCTCTGCATCTCCAATGTTGCATATGGAAAACCTTCACCAAGGAAGAGATATTTTTGGTGCTTTGGGTAAAATAATATGGATATGTCAAGAGACCTGAGATGCAAGTTGCTGTAATAACAAAATAATAATAAATTAATATAGCCTCACTTATGTGAGGGTGATATGCAGGCATACATTTCTCTTACAGATTGGTATTTCCTCTATTAGTACTGCATGCATTTCCAGAATTGAGTGTACAATCTTAGAAAGACAATGCAGACTGCAGCCAAAAGAAGAAAAAAAGAAACCTATGTTGCACTTCTCCTTACCATGTAATTCTATATCACTGAATACCTTAAAACATAAATTACAAAAGCCCTTTTTATTCTCATTGTAGCCTGCATATGCAGTATACTATGTACAAGTCATAAAATAGTTCTTGATTCAATGGTCAAGTGTTTTGGTATTTAGAAGGGGACATTTTCTGGGAGTAATGTTGCAGTACATTGATATACTAAAATATGAACAATTTTTATGAGGTTACACTACAGATCATTTGGCTTTTTTGGTAAAACATCTCCTGGCAAACACTTCCTATCATATTGATTTTTGAAGAATACTTGAGATTTTCATGTTCTCATCATGGCTTATTAACATACAGTAATTCAAAAAAATACATCAATTTTTAACATATTTTCTATCAATATTAATTAACTCCTGACTATGCTAGAATGACTGAGACAGAAGACAGTTTTATTTTTCCTTTTGCTGGGAATCTTACTCACAAACTTTGAACTACATCTGTGAGTTTTCATGAAGAGATTAAAAAAAAATCAAAATACTCCTGAGTTTCTAGGCTTAAAACTTCAGAAGAAAAATGAAGGTGTGGAATTCATATTTTTAAAAGCAGAGGTGGGAGAGAAAGGATGACAGAAAAATAATTTATGTAAATACTGTCAGCCATTCTTATGCACATCAACAAGTACAATAGACAAGGTGAAAGAAAGACTGGGAAACAGGAGATTTTACTGATTGCTTGTGAATAGGGAGCTCATTCCTCTCTGTGCCTTTAAATACTGTTCTTTGCAAGACACTAACACTCGGTCCTCATTAGAAATCTGCTGTCAGCAACAGCCTGAAGGCTTTTGCCCTTCAAGTTGTTGAAATAGGGAAGTACAGCAGACATAACATAGCCAGCCCCATCATGTTTGACAGTTTGGAGCATAGTGGATGCATACAACTTTTCACAGCCAACACAGAAAAATGGTAAATTTCTTAAAACAATTCACTTGTGTACAGTGTATTCACCAATCACAACTGCTACATTCACGGTGAAGGAAAGACTCTTCTGAGGAATAATCTTGAAATTAATGTTTAGACAGAAAATATAAAAGGAGCCACTAGAGATTAGCTAATCCACTACCTTGTGGTGCTCATGAATGAGTCCTTGTTTGATATGTTTCTAAAAGCCTGTAAAGTATTTTGCAGCCTTCTTCTATGACCTTAAATAGATCACTTTCACAATGATTAGGAAGTGTTTCCTAATATTTAATTTAAATTATTCTGTGCCAAAAGTTAATTCACTTTCCTAATTACTTTAGACATTTAGAAAAATAATAGCTTATTATCCTCTGTTATAACCTTTGACAAATCACAATACCATTATTATGATTTCCCCTTTTAATTCTCTCTTTCTCAGACCAAACAAAACTAATCTCTTTATTAGTTTGATTTTGATAGTTCTAATATTACTTTAATTGCTGCTCTGGATAATAATGAGTGTCCTTATCAAATCCTATCATTAGTAATGGCGAGAGTATTATTTTTGCCTCACTTACATTCCCTTTAAAAATGCTTAGACATTAAAACTTTATTTGATGTATAAATATTGAAAGAAGTAGAGTGTTTCCAGATGGCCAGAATAAAACTGTTCAACTACTAAAAAGACTTTCTATTACAGTTTTAGTAAAATTGCTGGTTATTGTCATGGATTTGAAAGTAGTCACTTGGCATATCCTTCTCTGGTTTTACCACCTGAAAATGTTTTGTTTTACAGATGATCTGCAGCACAAGTGACATGTTGGTGCACCATGCTTAGAAAAAGCTTTTGTTTCTCTTATGGCATGGGAATTAAAGCACCTGTCCATCAATATCTTTCTGTAACTTTGATGCAGACTAAATATTTAATAAAGATACTTAAAATTAGACATATCCATCATTAAGAAATTGTTCATTCTAATGTCCAGTTCAAGCCCTTCCAGGAGATACACAAATTGAAGTACCTCATTGTAGTGGGTCTGGCTGAGCTGGTTTCCCACATAGCAGCCAGAAGGGTGTTGATAACACACCCGTGTTGTGACTGCTCCTGAGCAGTGCTCGTGTAGCACCAAGGCTCTTCCCAACATTCACCTCCCTAGCGGGATGGGGTGGGCAAGATCTTGGGAGGGGACACAACCAGGACAGCTGACCCAAACTGACCAAAGGGATATTCCATTCCATATGACGTCAACTCAGCTATAAAGCTAGGGAGAAGGAGGAGGAGAGGGGGGCCGTTCAGTTGTCCTCCGGAGCAACTGCTATGCATCTTGGAGCCCTGCTTCCCAGGGAGTGGCCAGACATCACCTGGTGATGGGAAGCAGAGAATAAAACTTTTGTTTTCCTTTACTTCCGTGCGCGGGTTTGCTTAGCTTTTGCTTCTATTATTATTAAACTGCTTTTTGTTTCTCATCTTATTTTCCTCCCCTTTCTTTGTGCTCTGCTGAGGAGGGAGAGGGGAAAAAAAGGGGGGGGTGATAGAGTGGCTTGGTGGGCACCTGGTGCTCAGCCAAGGTTAACCCACCACAAATAGTTAACATATTTTAGCCAGTTATTTATTATATGCTTGATATGGAGTACCATGAATTGAAACAGCTCCCTAGAACTTCTTTTTACTAGTTCATTATTTTTCATATAATCTACTGTCATTTACTACTGTACTCATAAAACATGTCCTAGTTGTCCTTGGATTTTGCTTTAATCTGTGTAACTCAAAGCGCAGAATGTATCAAGGAACTGCTGAATGTATGTCTCTTCCTGCTCTTTAGATAAAACCAAAACCTGATGAATATTGCAGTTTTCTGGAGTTGACCACAGTGCTGCCAATCATGTAAATTTAACAGGTAGTCTCAAGTTAACCCACTTGCAATTTTGGATTGAACAATTTCCAGTATACAGACTCTTCTTTATAATAAATGCATGTAGACAAGGTATTATTCAGGAGTAGTTACTGATACACATTCTAAATCATCAGTGGCACTGGGGCAAATAAAATTGCACCAGTTTTAGTCAGGACTATCTGTGAACCACTTCTGAGATTTTTTTTCTTAAAGTAGTATCAGTGCTTGAAGATCAGGCTGTAACAGCATTTACTTGAAAAGAGATTGAGAAGCCTATATGAGCAATCTACCTTTAAAAGCAGTCTGTGGGTCCAAAATGCCTTCAGAGAGGGCAAAAGATTTCCAGTGATCATTTTTCTTACAACAGCATAGCTTCACCATTGCTCCTTTAGTTCTTAACATTACCACATCTTTTTGACCATCATATAAAGCATTTAATGGATATAGCTTCCACTCTTTCAGTACCATAAAAACCACATTCTCTTCCAAACACCAAAATAAACAATCCACTATTCCTCTTCCAAGGTGACAGGAGGTAAGGCAGAATAAAATAGAAGTATTCTCTAGTCCTCCTCAGCAATCAAGATAATCTAGAATATTGAAAGAAAGAAACGCTGTGCAATTCAGATGCATAACAATTCCCAAATTTTCATGAAGTAAAAAACAAAATAAAATAATAAATATACAAGAAATTAATAGCTTCTATCCCTGTATTTAACCGAAGTACAATAGTTTTAAAAGACTTCAGATTGTTTAATACTCTGCTTTGTTATTCACCAACACACAGGGGTTTTGGTTATTGTTTTCTAGGGGGTTGTTTTGTTGGTTTGGGTTTTTGGGTTGGGTAGGTTTTTTGGTGTTTGTTTCTTATTGAATTCTTGAAGAATTTAGCTTCTTCAAGTGTATTTCCAGGACACCATCTGTCATCCATAAAAAGATAAAAACCCATTTGCTGGAAAATCTTCAGAACCTGAGGGCACTGAAGAAAGGCAAGCAGCGCTTATCTGATTTGGTACATAAAACACCTGGCCAGAATAACATGTTCATTGTTTGATGTTAACAGGTTTGTAAGTGCTTCCCTAGACAAAAAAAAAAAAAAAAAAAAAAAAAACTAAACACTTGCATTCACAATTGCTTTCACTGCATTTTCCTATGGATCAGACTGTACAGCAGCTGGTGTATCTTCTGCTTTAGCAGGAGTCACAGACATTTTTGTTATCAAAAGGTCACCAGTAAAGAGCATGAGGAACTCGTCAGAAAATGTTAGTGGATATCCTGTCTCCTCTGGATTTCAATACTTTTGTTAATGTTTAGAGTAAGAGTTTTGTGACTCCTTTAATACAAAACATATCAGAAAATAGTGCTACATTTTCTAGTAGTTCTAAAATCAGGACTTCCCAGCTTGTCAAGCTTTAAGGATTCAAATTTCCAGGTTAAAAAAAGTTTAGCAATGAGATTTATAATACTGTAAACCTTAATGTATGTTAAAATAATGTAATTTTGATTTTTTACTTATTTCAAATAAATACAGGAAAGTTTAGACACTTGATTAAGGTCATGCTAAATAAACCTATGAGGGTGAGGACACTGTCAAAACTCCTCATTTTATCCAAATAACTGAAAAATGCCCTAAAATCTAGTCACTGGGAAAGGCATGAGAAAGGTGAGGAGAGGGGGGAAAACAGTCATAGGGTAACTCTTACTTTGACCCAAAAAGCCTTATTTATCAAAACAGAGTCTCCTCAGACTACCTTTTAACCTAATAGTTAGGATAATCTCAAGGAGGAAGCCCACATTCCAAACTAAGCACCGAGGTGGGCAAAAAAGTTTTCTCTTTCATTCATCTTTGCTGAGTCCAAATCACCAGACTCAGGGGACTGGCTGTCAATTTGAATAATTCTTTAGGCTGCCAGTCAGTGAGACTTCTATATTGAGGAGAAAAGCATGGATGTTTTAGATAAAAAGGTTTTATGTGAACACCATCTTGTTATGGATAGTTTTTCAAATGTGTTTTTCCCTAGCTTTGTCAGCTCAGCTTGCATACATGTTATACTGTCTTCTTTGTGAAACAAAGACAATTCAGTTTTTTGTAACTCAAAGTCCCCATAAATAAAAGGCCACAAAACTCAGGACTGTGATAATATATGATGGTTGAATTTATGGATTTTCAAAGAACAATGACCTCAAATTCATTTTAAAAGGTTAATCTGTTCAAAAGCAAACACTAGCAGCTTCTTTTTTCTTTTATTTTGCTTTCATTATATTGAATTCAATACTACCTCAAAGAACAGTTGTGGTTAATGTTCACTTTAAAATGGGAGTGATGACAATTGCCCAAGAGCTAGCTGTGGTACTGATCATGTTAAGAATGCAAATGTCCTTCGGATTTTGTCCCTCAAGGTTTTCTATTTCAGTACCACAGCTGACACCTTCCCTTTCCATTATCACCATGTGAACAGAGACATGTAAGCTGAAGGCTGAAGTGAGGTTTACATTCCAAAAGAATCATTTATTCTTTGGCTCAAGAACAAATAGATGCTAGTAGCACTTACTTCTGTCACTAGGACAATGGGAAACAAAATGGTAGGTAAAATAACCCCCTGACAACACTCTCAAAAAGCAATAAACACCAGACTGTGAATCTCATAAATATACTAAATTTGCAACCTGCTAAATACATTTCCCTGATGATTAGAGAAAGTCTCCCCACAACTAAATTCTAATTATCCTACCCCTGTTTCCTTCTTCCTTCTTTTAACAGCCTACGTTATCCCCTGCAGGTTTTGTTCTCCGTCCCCCACACATTTTTCTCTTTTCCCATCTTTTTCATCATCAGACAAGGCACTTCCCACTAATGACTGTTTCCTTATCAACTTTCTTTCTAGAATTTAATTCTACAAATACCTGCACCCTAGTACTGTCCCTAATACATAAAATTTCATTTCAGAAGCCTACACATACTGCCTGAGTTTCCATACTTTTCATCTTATTCCCAGCTACACACGTATCATTGTCCAGGGTTTCCCAGAATTATAGGTGGTCAAAATATGTTACAAGCAAACAAAATAAAATCGACAGAGCCAGGGTTCAAACCACTGAGAACAGCAGCATAGTTTCAGAAAATTTTGTTCATGTGCCATTTGTTTACATATGTTTTTACAGTTTAGAACAGACTACACAGAGATCAATGTTTTACTTTTTAGATACTGCATTTGGGTGCTCAGAACAATTTCATTCTAATAAAACAGTACTAGATCTTCAACGCACATGAACCCACGTACAGAAAAAAAAAAACCCCAAACAGATCAAAACTACCCACTGCAAATAGTGAACTATATGTTACAGTGAATACATTTCCAAAGACCTTATCTGCAAGACTTACACCTTTTCCTATTAACCTTAAAGGAATAAAAAATTTCTAGCTAAAGTGGTAGAATAGGTACATTTCATCTGTATGCTAAGGCACATAATGCTAGTGCTGCCTACATCTAGAATATGACATCTACACTTGCATTCAAGATCTCACCTGAAAAGTTTTACGTTTTTTCATTAAGTCAGACTTCAAGTTCTTTAGCTAATAAAGTAAATGGAACAGAAAATATAAAATAACATTACATACGCTCTCATTTTTAAACAAGCATGAATTATTCTACACTACGATACATAATCGTCATTACTTCCTTTCTTAGATCCTTCACAATCTTACAAGCTGCAATAAAGGTTTGTTTCTGACTTTCAAGCTCTAACCAAGTAATAGTGTCAGACAGTACCACTTAAGGAACTGCAGCCCTTCACTACTCTCTTCAACATGTTCACACATTTTACAAATATCTTACTACTGAGATACAAGGAACATATCCCTCTCTCTTTGAAGTTAGCTCCTCACAAACATAGTCAGACTGCTGTAAGACAGGACAACTTTGTTAAAACGATTCTATTTCAAAATTTAAAAATATTTTACAGTAACTATTCTGAGAGAGAAATACTGGTAGCATGAAAAAGTTTGCAAAGCATTTTTTTGCTTTATACTAATCCATTTTTCTTTCAGTTCTGAAGATTTACCAACAGAAACAGACCGCTGTAGCAAAATGATACTATAGTAAGAAAACTGCAACTACAACTATTCATTTGAAGGCTAATACCTGGAACAAGTGGGAAACAGTCTCTGCTGACAGAATAACCCAAGAGAATCTATAACCCGTGGGTCCTTAAGATGAGCAAGGAAGATGTTTCCTTTTGCCAGCATGTTCAGACACTCCTCTTTCAAGTGACTCCTCTTTAAAAAGAGTGATATTTTCCATAACGACAATGCTGAATTTAAAGTTACGGTCCAAATGATTATTATGAAATATGAGAAAAGATTAGTCCTTCTCTATCAGTTGCTGTATTACAATCAATTCTATCCCTTTTTACCAACTTTACAACAGATTACTACCTAAGAAGTCAGTGTGTAAAAATAAGATTCAGAAAATCTGCATTCACTTTGTAGAGAATAGAATAAAGACAGCTACAACTAAAATATTTGGGAAAGACACTGAAGATGTATTATTTCCTTGTTTTCTGAAAAGGAGTTCTGATATCATTAGAGGAAGAAATTAGAGCTCTGCAGAGAGGTTATAAAAGGCTCTTTCAGCTGCAATGTGGGAAAAGAAGCTTATGTAAACCAGCAAAAAACACAATGACATAAGTACAAGGGAAACAAGGAAGAATAAAGAAGATATTTTGTATTAGTTTTTACAAACAAAAAATATGCTTCTATGTTTATAACAATTTATTGTCAATTCTAAAAACTGGTGGAACTCTTCTGCTCTAACTCCATGTCATCCTTGTATTGTAACTTGGGTCAGATTATTATATTCTATAATATATTTTATAGAAATATATATATTATTACGTATATATTCAACTCAGGTCCCTGAGTTAATGAGGAAAATCTAACTGAAAATTAAGAAGAGAAAGTTTATCTGAATCATTTGTGTCCTTCAGATACATAAAAATTAGTGCATCCTGTAGCAGTAATTCATATGAAAACTGCTGCTTACTAACTTCAAAACCTTAAGCTTTGTGACTGTTCTGCACTCTTCTTGAAAAAGGGAGTTTAATGAATACAAAAATGTGGGAATAAAGAAGACATTAATATCTAGAAAAGCAATTTCTTAGATTCTATCATATTCTTGTTGGATAAACCACAATGTATCACCTTCAAGTCTTATTTTTTCCACTTTCAAAACCCATCATACTGTCACCTGGCTGCTGCAAACCAAATGAAGGTCATTTTTTATAATCTAATCTAAAGGTGAAAAATCATGCTATTGCAAATCCCACTGAAGAAAAAACAGTGTGAAATGGGCTGAAAACTACTTGCTCCTCAATTCTGTAAAATGACAGTCCACATGTGACTCTCCAAAATGCAAGGAAAAATACAGTATGCACTACAAGTGTTGAATAACCACATTGCTCACTTGAGACTCTTCCTCCTGTTCGTTAAATATTACTTTCTGAGAAGCTTTTTATATTAAACCTGCATTTTTCAAGATAGTATTTAGATAGGAACAGCTACAGCTGAACAGACTCCCTGGTACCACGGTTTTAATGGTGCTAAATCACCATGGAACCTGACATTAAGATACATAGCACAAAGATGAATGACATCTCTGAAAATGACACTGAGATGTTGTACAATCTGACAAGCATGACAGCAAAGTTCTGGGAGATCCTTCAATACGTAAGTATGACTGGAACACTTCACGGAATTAGGTGGGATGACCTTCAAGAAAGTCTTTCTCATTCTAAGCTCTCCACTTTGACCATTCTTTCAGGTAAGAAGTCTAAGGAGACGTCATAACTTCTAAGGAAGAAAATAAAATTACATGAAAAAATCCTCTGTCCAAACCTGTCCATAAGAAACAACTAATAACAGCCAAAGTGCAAAATGCAACGCTGAAATTACTTTTTCCAGTAACTCAAAATAAGAAGCCAGCAGTATGTCCACAGCACATGCAAAAATAATACATCCTGACATTCATGTATTAGAAGATTATATTTTCCATATGCAGTATTATCTCCATCTTTGTGTGGTTCTGTACAGACTGGCACTAAATTCTGCTTTTTACTGTTAAGCCACCTTCCATTTTAATCTTAAATAGTAATTACAGTCACAACAGACTGTATTTGAATGTTTAAGGGTCAAACAAAGATCACTTTCAATTCCTGCAGAAAATAATGATACTTTTCCAGTTTCGTTTCCAAACAGAGATATCAAAGAAAAGAGTGAGGGTTTGGGTGGTTACAGAAATCTATCTCCCTTCCACCATGTGAAAAAGTCCTAAATAAAGTATGAAGTTAATTTCTTTAAAAATCCAGAAGTAGGTAACAGAGGCAGGTCACTATCTTCACTGTTGCTTATCTTTACTGTGAAGGAAAGATAATACACTGTGCAGGCAGAGACCCTTAAAGCTTCAAATTTTTTTAAAATAAGTAGCTTGTTTGATGCACTTTGGAAGGGTAACAATCAAAACAAATAACATTAATTGTATTCACAGTAACACCTTGAATTTTGGTGTTTGCCAAGGCAAAAACCTTCTATTCATCAAACCAGAAAAACACACACACACACACACTCTCTCTCTCTCTCTCTCTCTCTTATTATACTGAAAACAGTCAGGATATATAGAGGCCAGATGTAAAGACATACCAAGCCAAAACCGCCAGTAAGCCTTGGCGACAGGAAGGTGGTATCATATGCTGTGATTAGGAACAGAAGTAGTGCTGAGTGGTCGGCACAGGACAAAGGAGACTAAGAGCACATTGAGTTTGAGTTCATCGTAAGATAGCCACAAAGATACTAGAGACATAGAATGCAGTCCTAGTTTTAACAGAAGGAAAGAGTATTGGAACAGGGACATCTTGAACATGAATCATGTGCCTAGAGATAAAGAAATGTGTTTGAGAATGAGCCTATCTGAAGATAAAGGGGAAAAGGAGGAAACATAAAACTAGAGAGGGATAAAGTGAAGAAAGAAGACTTGAAATTGAATCAAGAAAGAAGCTGGAGTCAGAGGAAAGTCAGATAAAAGAAGACTGTCACCCAAGATAAAGAGGTAGAAACTACATGAATGCAGGTTTAAGACTTGTATTAATGGAAACTAAGAGAAAACTGAGAAAAGGAGATAAAGCTGGCAGGAATCATAGAAGACGAAAGCTAGTAATGTTGAGAAGCACAGGAAAATAACATGTCAATAGATGGTATAACCACATGGTTGTGGAAGAAGCTACAAATCAGTTCTAACGGCATAATTAGATAAATGTTAAAATTCTGGATGCTAACATCTCTGAGGAAAGACAAGCTAAACATTGCTTCAATTGTAGACTGATCTACCCATGCAATTTTCTTTGCAAGCTTGATTATATTATGCTCCCTAGACAACTTTAATGAATACGTATTTTTTAACAAAATATTTTCAACTTACTAATATATGAGCCACTATTAGTTTCAAGGCAGACTGAACCAGAGCAGCTTTATTTGTTGTGAACTTTGTAATATACACTACTTACGGTAAACAGCAGAAGAAACAGTAAGACAGATCTTATTTTGCCTCACAGTAAATTATAAATTAGAATACATTCTTTTTCTAGTTAATGTGTCAGGTGTCTCATTTTAAAATGTCTCTCTAGAAATAAGCAATAATCAAGTGAGAATTCAAGAAATCGGTGCTTCCACAAAGGAGAAAAATATAAATTACACTCAAGTTGAACTGAAATAAGCAGCACTTAAACACAGGCTTTGTTTGCCTATAGTCCCTAAGAATTCTGGGAGCAATTTTTGCTGTAATAACATCTATTTACTCTAGAGAATAATTTAATTTGTCATGGAAGATAGAGCTGCTTTTAACTTAATTCTTCTTGGGAAGGTAGAAAAGCTTGGCAGCAAGATGAGAAAACAGATTGCAGTGAACACAACTAGGTCCAATGCTACCATAAAATTTGCCCCAAAAGAGTCTATGATAACTCTCCCAAACCCTGCAATTAAATTAATATGATGCATGGGAGACTTAGTTCCATAGGCTATGATTTGCAGTATCATAGATAGGAAAGTGCCTATGAAGAAACTGATGTTCAGAACTGTTCTATATACCATAGAAAACATTGGGGAGAACCAAGTCCATGCTATGGAACTGCTTGTGTTATCAATGCATTTTCTGTAATTGAAACAGGTATGTTCAGTAACTACTGTAGTAACAATGTCAAACAATGAGTAATTACTACAGACAGCATCAAAAATATTTAAGTTCTGTAATCGGAATGAATCTTCTTTTCTACTTTAAAGCATAGACACTGGAATATTTCTGGAACTTCATCAAAATTTCTCGAGACTCATTAGCACTGCTGCCTGTGAACTTCACTGCCAACATATCATGTATGGCACCTGTAGTAAAATCTATACTTAAACATCAGTCACTACTTTCCATATAAGATCCTACATTCAGCTGCTTGAAACCTTCTGCGTATTGCCAATTTAAGCTGAAATTCTTCATGGTATATGAGTGGTTTTGTAGCTGCATGCTTTTAATTCAGCAAATCACTTCAAAATGCTCTTAAATGCAGTTGAAACACATTTGTTTTGTTTATTCACCCCCAAAATAATTTGTAGGAATCCCCAGTGTGCCTTGGAATGAAGACAGACAAGGAGAGATTTGAGAGTTTACCATGATGACGTCAAGGAATATTCGGCTAGCCATCCAAAATTGATTATGCTTCAGCTTTTGAAAAAACTTAACTTCACACAAAATCAATATAGCATTGTTTCATTCAGGCATCTAAATTCTTCAAATGTTCTATCTGTTGTGAGGCGTAACTCAACCCAGAGCCCCAACAGCCTGAATTTCTTTTCTCTCACTCCTTTAGAATGCTTTAGAGGTTTCATTCTGGTGCAAAGAAAAGAAACCAAGAGCAGAGAAAACTTCACTTAGTTGCCTTGTGCTATTCAGCGGGCATCAAAATGGCAAGGAGACAAGAAATTAGTCTAACTGGAAGCAAAGCAATATAAGGAGATAGATGTAGAAAGGAAACCAGACAGATGTAGAAAGGAAACCAGAAAGGAAACCAGATGTAGAAAGGAAACCAAAGACAGAAGAAAAGATTCAGCCTAGAATAAGCACAAGCTTAACAGAAATGCAGAAGGGTCCAAATGGATGGTTGAATATATCAGTAGCCACCAGCACATACTTCAGTCAAATACTGAAATAAAACCATGGATTCTCAAGTTTTATAATTCCTCTTTTTATAACTGATCTGAAACAAGGACACCTTGTCACATTGAAGTTGTGTGAAGCTCTGCTGCATTCCTGTTGGTAAAATATACTGGAATTAACTAAGTCTAATGTTGGGTACCTTAATGGTTTCATAATGTCTCATTTTCTCTTTGCTTCTTGACCTGATTTCATAAAAGAAAGCAGTCTTCCTCATTATAAGGACCACTTGTCAGCTTATTAGAATCACAGAACCGTAGAATGTATTGGGTTGGAAAGGATCTCCAAAGGCCATCTAGTCCAACCCCCCTACACTAAACAGAGGCATCTCTAACTAGGTCAGGCTGCTCAGAGCCCCATCAAGCCTGAACTTGAATGACTCCAGGGATGGGGCCTCCACCACCTCTCTGAGCAACCTGTTCCAGTGACCAACCACCCTCATACTAAAGAGCTATTTCTTAACGTCTAACCTAAATCTACCCTTTTCTAGCTTAAAGTCATTATCCCTTGTCCTGTCACTACAAACCCTTGAGAACAGATCTTCCCCTGCCTTCTTATAGTCCCCTTTCAGGTATTGGAAGTTCACCATATCAGGTCCCCCTGGAGCCATCTCTTCTCCAGGCTGAACAACCCCAGCTCTCTCAGCCTGTCTTGATAGGAGAGGTGCTCCTGCCCTCTAATCATTTTCGTGGCTCTCCTCTGGACATCACAAGATTTATACTACAAAATTTATGATAATTTATTCTTGCAATTGCCTTTAATTTCAACCACCTTGCCAGTCTAAGTTGCATTTTGTCAAAGAACTACATAACACCTTTCCTCTCTGCCAGTCTCAGAGCTAACTCAATTTTTTATCTCCACCCACTGGAACGTATATAAAAGCAAGTTGTGCTGGCCAGTGATTTCTGGAGGGAAATACAGTGCTGTCAAACTCTTCTGCTTTCAACAGTACCCATATAAGCCTCTTGCATCTTTCTGAGTTGAACAAACAGATTTATGGCCACCAGGAATTCCTTTATGTTAGGGGAAAGGCAAAGCTACCAAAGGACTAAAACCTCATACTATAATTTCTAGAACTTCTCTTCTTACAGAACACATTGTGGAAATTAAAGGACTTTGGGATGATACATAAAAATCTCAATGGGATTGGATTCTTTCTGCAGAAGTCAGGTATATAGAAAATCAGGTTTATCATAAAAATCTAATAATTAACCTTAACTAAGGAACAGGTTCTTACCAATAGAATACTATGGTTTTTGGAGAACATGCTTTTACATTGTTCCAGGTTATTTGCAGTATCTGCTGAAGAAATCTAATGAAGTTTAGAAGGCGGCTAGCCTTAAGGAGAAGCACATAGCACATTTAATGAAAATATTAATAGGTCTTATTAGTAAGCAAGGCCAACGCTATGGTTGCTGTCTATACAAGAGCCAGTTCTGACTATTAAGTACAAATAAAACCACTGTCCTTTTTTTCCCTTACTGCCACTCTACTAATATGGATTACATGGTCAGGAAATCCTGAACAGATGAAATTGAAGAATTACTTCAGTTACATTGTAGGGCACTGCAATGAAAAACAAAAGGCAAGAGTTGAATTGCTACAAAAGAAAGAATAGCAGAAACATTAATTTTTCTGTTGTTATCACCTATTTTTTTCTGAAAATACTACCATTAGTGTGTATATGTATAGGAATTACACAATCTTGGGAACACTTTTCTCTTCAAAATTACAGGTCAGTTAGAAAAACATTATCAGCAGCCAAACATACAGAACATGACAAGAACACTGAGAAATAAAAAAAAAAAATTAAAAAGACTACTTAAAATGTTTAGCTCACCTTTCCAACAGCAGCAGCCACTCTGTTGGTCTCCCCTGCTCTTTGCTTTCATTGCAGTGTCCAGCATTATGGCTGAAGGAATAGAGTACAGCAGAACCCCGCTAATTTACCTTACTAAGTCATATACCTCCAAATGTGCACACAAAAATTTGCCACCTTTCCAGCTTCTTAGGTAAAATGAAAATCCTCTAGACTTAGCTTCTACCACTCAAATTGCATCACAGTCATAAATAATGCTACTCAGTATTGACTAGTACATTATTCAGTATTACCATCAAAATGTAAACTAGTTTAATAAAAAAATTAGGTTTCTTTTAAACATCACTATGTACCGTGGCACTGACTTGCTCATTTTCAAACTCTGAAATAAAGAAAGGACTGCCTGCCAGTGAATTAGGGAGGCTCTACTGTACTTAAAATTTAAATGCCCTCATTGATACACTTTTATCTACCCTATTCTTCAGACTGCATCGCATAGGAATATAGAGACTACACTTAACTAGGTCCTGTTATATATTATAACTAGTGGTTATGTACTGGAATTAGTGCCCTATCACTGTTTTAATTATTCAGACTTCCTCTTTCAGAGGATTATACAGTCAGTTTAGTGCTTGAATTTTTCCTCCTACACAGATTTTTTTTTTTTTTTTTTAATGCAATATATAATACCAAGTGAAATTCAGCTCTGGAGTATTAATCTAATACTTAATGAAAACCTATTTGTCGCTTGATTGTCCAAACCAAAAGACAGGTTATTCAAAATATCAGAGTACACCTCTGCCTCAAGCCAAAAATTAGACACCTGATTCACTCCCAACTGCCAGTCTTTTAATGTAATCAATAAATCACATGGCATTTCTGATCTGGGATGACGTCTGTCAAGTTTAGATCAGTTACCAGTTCAATGCAACTACCACACTTCTCCGAGAAAAAAAAGACAGCATATTACCACATTCAATTAATCAAATTGACAACTGAAAAATCTTACTGGTCGGACATCCCCACATGAGTTGGTAAATTGCCGTGCCAAGCCAAAATCCAGCATGTAACACTTCCTACAGGTGCTGGGAAAACGGCCCATTGCGAAGTTAGACTAGGAAGAAAAACAAATACAGACAGACAGACACACACATACATTTCAATATGTGAACATATTAATGCAGTAACACAATCATAGAAAATCCACATTCTACTTCTCTGTCCTTCCCTCCATACTTTGAGTTCTACTAAACTCACGTTAAATTTGAAGAAAACATTATTAAGACAATTAGACATCCAACTTAGCATATCTGAACAGCAGCCTACATAGTCCAAAGAGACTGTCATCTTACTTTGTCACTTAGAATATATTAATTTTTAGCAATAGTTTTGCAGTCATGTCATCCACTCACATATTTGACCAACCTAGAGCCTAACTAGTTTGTCTAAACAAATGCACTAATATCATATAGGCAGAATAGAGAATAAAGGGTACAAACTGTCTTTTACTTTTCATGGAAGAGGGAACAAAAAGATTTAAAACAAACAAACAAAAAACCAAAACAAAAAACCCAACCCCAAACCAACCAAACAGTAAGAGCTGAAAAGTCAGTGAAGACTTATGCAGGTAATTCATTCCAAAAAGTTTTGGTCAATTTTCTTATTTACCTCTAAGGATTAACATTCCATGTTAGTCCTTTAAAAAAAAAAACCTCTTCAACACTGCTGGTTTATGATGTTTGAACATGTTGGCTGAATTGGTTCAAGTGTCTCCCTGTCAAATCCCCTTAAAATGGATTACGTGATATAAAAAAAGATAAAGCTAAAAAAAAGTTCTTTGAAATGGAATTGAAACTACAGATCTGAGCAAGCTGGAAGCTTAATGCAATTAACTCTAGAAAAACTACTTTTCCCATTATGTGAAACAGCAGTACTATTCTAAATAAATCTTAAATTCACAGTTGCTTCAATGTCAAAGGTTGGGGGTAAAAACAATCAAAACCATGAATTGAAATGAGTGTGATCAACATTATTTTTAAATGGAATAGAATTTCATCATTGCTTAATTCATCACATAAGGCAAATAACCAACCAAGGATTTCAAGATTTCAGCTCAGCACAAAGCTTGCTTTTAGTATCATCTATCTAAAAGATACTTAATGAAAGATAAAATAGACCTGTATTTTCAAGCCAGGAAAACTGCATGCTAGAAAGCAATTGTGCCTTCTATTGCATGTGTAAGTCACGCCAAAGGGGAAGAAAAAAAATATTTCTTTTATGAATCTAATATGTTGCCTCACACTGCTGTTGCTCCTGGCTCGACATTTAATTTTCTGGGTTTTTTTCCATCCTCTAACATCATTCTCCATTCCTATCCTATTTGAGCCCACAGACTCCAAGATACAGCTAGATAACAAGATGTTCCCAATCCATCCTGCCAGCCATAAAGGATCACATTTCCCATTCAAAACTTAAATTGTTTTCATCATTAAAATCTTGCGCTCCAGCTAACTCCTCCTCACCTATTTCACTTGACATTCACTGCCTCTGTGTTCTCTCCCTATTAAATGAAGTCTTGGGGATGGGTCAGGAAGAACACAAGTTTTATAAAAAGTTGCAAGGAAGAAGCGACGAAAATGAAAATTCCCAAATGCACAGAAACTTAGCAGATGATTTATGCAAACGTCATTCAGCTGATGAGAAATTTAGCTATATATGCCAGACATAACCAGCCATATTTGCATCTATTAGAAAAGGTAAGATTTGCTTGTTTTTTCTCATTTACAAATTTTGGAAGTTCAGAGTTCTAATGAGATTGTTAATATAAAGCAATATGAGAAACAGCTGATGCAATTTCAGGAATAAATTCAAAGAATAACAGAAAAATATAAGAAGAACAAAAGCATGATGCTATCAGGAAGGCACTGGCCCACATGGCATTTTGACAACACTCATATTATTAGAATTGCACAATAAAAAAACTGAAGTTTTCTCTTACAGTGTCTTTTCTTTCCTTGTTATAAATACATTTTTAAAATGCTATTGAAGAGCTTATAAATACACCCTATTGGTTGGTTAGTATCTAGTCTCCCAGATTTATTATGTGAAGATATTAATTGCCATTAGCCAAACTCATTATATCACATCTTACAGCAAACACTCTTGATTGCATGACACTACAGAAAAGAGTTGGAAGTTTCAAATACAGAAAATTGCAAGGGGGCAATAATGACAAAGACCCAAGTGATTATTCTTGCAATCCAACATGAATTAATAGGAAAAAAATCTGCCCTATCTGATGAATAAACATGCAATTTCCTGTCCCTTTGCATTTTTTCATTTTAACATGTAGCATAGAACCTATTCTTACTTATGCAGCCATGTAACAACCACATATTGCTTGCTTGCTCTAACTGAATTGTAGGACTTACTGGTTTTATGTCCCTGTGCAGGAATCCCACAGAATGAATACTTTCAATAGATTCCAAAATCTGCTTCCCAAGCCGCAGAGTGGTACTAATGGTGAATGTTCCTCGAGACTGGCTCCGACGCAGGTCTGCCAAGTTCCGACCCTGATGAAATTTAAAGGACTGTACTAAGAAATACTCATTTCAAGATTCACAGATAACATAAAATCTTCCTACTTCTTCTTTAGCTGTTCATGGTTAACCACAGAATACTCTCAGTACCTATCTTCATACTCAAGGGTAACATATTACCTAATGTAATATGTCCCTGAGTATTTCCAACACTAAATTCAGAATCTATTTTTGAAAACATGAATCTTACTATCTTTCTAAGTATCATGGACCAAACTAATCCCTATTAGGAGACAAGTCCATACACTATTAGTTAACATTGTATTTCCACCACATCTGAAAAAAGTCCACTGAGAAAATGGTCACAAAGACTTCTATACACTCACCTCTTTAATGAAAAGTCTGTAATTTATTTGATTATAGAGTATATCTTAAATGACCCAACCAAACAGATGAAAAATATATTCTGAGGGAAATGCACTCCCCATGACATCACAGAACTGTTGGTCTGTTAAAATAACAGATGACCAACAGTAGGAACTAAAGCACACTTCTTTTTCCAGTATTCATATTCACCAAGATGATAAAGGACAATAATCCCATAACTTTAAGTGCTAATCACCCATTTTATCGCTTCTTTACAGGAACAAGTCTTTCAGTAAAGTGAATTAAGTGTTTTCTTTTACTTGTAAAGGGTATTTTTTAACTTAATTCAAAAAAGCCAACAAAAGCACAGACTAATATATTATATTTTAGACTATCTCCAAGTGAAGACTTCAAAGGAATGTGAATTATCTCAGAAGACACCAGAGTTCACTCTTTCAATAGGTCTTTCTGAGGACACAAAATTTCTCCCTTCTGACAGAATTATAAAAAGGGTATCAAAGGATAAGGTAAAATGATATGCTCAGTTTAGGTTTGCTCACTACTATATGTTCATGATCTTGGTTTGTTTGGTTTTGGTTTTTTTTTTTTTAATTTGTCATCCTCTGAATGTTTACATGTATTTTCAGATATGCTTCACTAATGAACCAAAGCACACAAGCAAACTTTGAGCTGTTTGATACACTGACCTGCAACTGCATGACCACATAGTTAAATCTGTCATTCCTTCCACATCCGATGAATCTACAGACATGATCTTTTCCTGATAGAAAAAGCAGCAAATTAGCCAATAATAATGCACTTCTGTGGTTTATTCCTTTAAATACCTAGCAAAGTATCAGAAGAGATAATTATATTTCTTCAGAGATCTTTAATAAACTAAGCTCCCTACCCCCACAGTTCACCAGCTGTAAAACCAGTATCAGTTCTACTCCCAATTAAATAGAAGTGTCTCCCATAAAATATGCAGCCCTACCACAGCTATCACTCTTCCATAAGAAAATATGGATGGCAACATGCCTAAACATCCACAAATTTGAGGCATTTTGGATTGGGAAAAATATTATTTTCTTGCAAAGCTGGTGGTTTGTGATAGACAATATTCCTGGTCACCAGCCTCTTTTTCTATAAAGGTCTTCAGCCTTACCAGAATGTCATAAATAGAAAAAAAAGCAGCAATAGCAGAAAAGCCATTTAAAAATTTTTTTAAAAAAACCATTGCTGCTTTCAAAACACCATTACTTCTACCTATAGATCTGGAGGGGACTTTCAGTTACTGCTGCACTCACAGCTCCACTAAAACCCTAAAACTTGGCCCTATAGCTTCTGAATATTCTCACTTCTCTTGACAGAAGAGTGGTTGTCTTTTTATTGCTTCCTCAGGAAGCTCGCTGCCACATATACTTAAAATAGATAAGCCAATTTAAACAAAGAAAATGGTACAGAATTTATCAAAATAATTCATTTTTTAAAATTCATTATTATAAAAGAGATCTCTACAACGTCTGTGAATACGTAAGTGCTAAGCTGCAAGTGTCACGGTTTTTCCTCCACTTTTTCCTTCCACCCATTTGTTTAAGGCAGGCAATATTACAGACAGTAGAATTTTATGAAGAAAAAGGATTTGCAGCAAATTTGTCAAAACGAAATTTTGTATATTCATTGCTGCAGTTTCCAGTTAATGAAGTCTCATGTCAAATATCTATGATTCATTTTATAGCCACTGTGGGTATACTGAAGGAACATCTTCAGAGAAATGTCTCTTAGTCAGACTTCATCTGACAAATGCAGTAAACGTCCAAACTCCAATTTGGTCAGCGAAATCCCATTTTAACTGGAGCAGCAAATCCAGTTGTGGGGCAAATTCTCTTTTACTGCAATCTGAGGGAACTGGTAAGGACAGAAGTAGGACCTGTACACCTTAGTCTAATAAATCAGCCATTGGAATCATGACCCCAGGGAAGTGGTGGAATCCCCAACGTTGGCCAATTCCCAAGATTTGGCTGGACAGTGTGCTAGACCATCTTATCTAGACTGTGCTTTTCCAAGAAAGGTTGGACCAGATGGTCCCTGAGGTCCCTTCCAACCTGGTATTCTATGATTCTATGAAACAGCATGATCCTCCAGCACTGCAGTGGGGCTACATGCACCTACTACATCTTTGCAGATGCATTCAGCTCCTTTTCCCTCAACGAGAAAACAGTATTTTCTCACACCTATGAGCCACTTGGCTGGGGAGAAGAAGATGCTAACAGGCTGCAGCAAACACCTATACCCTTGAAAAGTTTCCTAGGGAGAGTATGAAGCCTACACACCATTCCCCAGGCTGCAGTGTATCATTACCTGCAGCTTTTCAGCCTACACCAGATACAACCCATCACTAACTTATGCTCAAGAGCTGTAAATGAGTGAGGGAGAAGCCTGTAAGGTTGTGTGAGACGGAAACCAACTGCGTGAGTCTCACTCGCACTGAGTGAGATGGGATAAATCTGCCTTCTCCCATCTGACTGTAGGAACAGATGGCCTAACAAAATGATTAAACAAAGCAACCATCTGTTGCAGCAGATTTCAGGGATTTTGGGTTGGTGGTTTTTTGTTTGTTTTTTTTTTTTAACTAAAATCAGAACTTAAAGAGTTAAACAGTATTCTGACAACAATAATCAGGAGGCAGCATCATCAGCAGGGAAAAAAAGGAATAATCAAAGCTGCAACTGATGACTAAGCTGTAATAAATGGCCATATCAGTGAAGATACTCCTCCTTCACAATTAAGAGAGAAGTCATACTGCTACTAACATATTTAAACATGTTTTGCTAGATCAGGGTGTTAAAAGAGCTTCTTTGAGCTTTTTTTATTACTTACTGTACTGCATACCTACAAAGTTATGACTCCTTTCAACCTCACAATGAATGATCAGTGTGTTTTAATTTTCAAAATTTCTGAAAGCAAAAATAATAAGAAAATAGTACATCCCTGCACTTTTGCCAACAGCTATTCTCATTTCAGTTTCACAATTTCTGTGAAATAAGATTCTAATTCAGAAACACTCAAAAGAACGTTTATAACCTTAAGAATGTGCCTAGCTCTAGTAGACACTGGATGAACTGTTTTGCTGGATGGAGACATACTATACCTGTTCATTTAATTCTTTACTAAAAGCCTGTTTCTTCATTATTTTCCCATAAGTTGTACATGATAACAAATTATTTTTTTCAAATCAGATCCACATTGAATGACACTGTCAACTCACTGTCTCTCATTACATTCTATTCACAGATCAAATTCTCCAAATATTTGCAAGAAAAAGGATTTTCATTACAATTACACTCCTTGCTCTGATTTATGTCCAAGGTAACTAGAACACCTTGAAAGTAAGAACATAAGCCCTTTGAGAAAAGGATAGTAATTATATACATATATATACACACACACATGCCAAAAAGGAATAGAAGAACAAGATAAAAGTTGGTCTCAGAGGATATATGCTATTAGAAGGTTGTTACAAAAATATTCCAAAAAAATCTGTTTACAATTTCACGTGCTCTGAATCTGCATGAAAAAAAAAAAAAACCAAACTTGTCAAAAAGAAGAAAAATTTCTACATGGTAAATGAAGCATTTAATAAAACATATATTTTTCAAGAAGCAGTTACAAAGTTGTTTTCTACTCTCCATTTTTATTGATTTTTCTCTCTGCTTCAAATTTTTACTTCTTGCAAACTGGGAAAGTAGAAAAAATAACGGAAATGGCTCCTAGAGGCCATGATTTCATGGCTTTTCATGATTTTCATAAAATAGTCTCTACCATAACCTTATTTAATAAAAATCCTTTAAGTATGAATAAAAATATATGCCTGTAAAAATAAAATTATGTATCTGCAAACTATAAATCTCAATATATGCAAAAGGTTCACCCTTGACCCATCTCTTAGTGTAGGCACTTTTCTGATCATCTACAATGTTCCCTATCTAAAACCGGAGTTGTTAACGCTGTAATGTGGAACTTGCACAGCTATGACAAGAAGTCATCTCTAGTGTTACTATCATGGAATCACATTGTTCTTCCCTTTTTTTTTTTTTAACTCTCCAAGAGTATAGTAAGAGATAAAAATTAAGGAATCATATTGACATTATTTTCTCATATGGAAGGTTGTCAAAAGAGCTCCTTCTACAAATCTCATACAAAATCGGGGTTTCAGTTATGTAAGAACTTCTATTTATTGTTTTCTCCAAGAAATAATATTGAGAAAATAAATAACTGAATTATCTTTATTTGGATTATTTGCCCCAGTGGATCTGTTGTTCAGATGTTTCATTATTCTGTTCTTTTCAGCTCGACAGCATTTCCCATGATTCAGTAGAACCAGAAACTCTTCTGCAAGAAGACTTAGGTTGTTAAAGAAATTATAGTCCCAAAGGAAGACTGATAGGAAAATTTTAACTTCCGTGAGGCCTTATGGCAATTATTCACAAATCAATTTTTTTTATTATTTCAGCAAACATTTTTGGTTTTCAAAAACATTTCAAAAAGTAAAAATATTTTACTAAGAAAAAAAGCATTTTTGTACATCTCAACTCAAATTTCACTATACTTAAATTCACAGTAGACGCTCCATTACGCGGTCATCTATAAGGCTACTTTTCTTACAAATCCATTGGCATTTTAGTGCTACCAAATTACAGTATTTTATTTCAGTTGTTACTATTTTCCTTATTGCTTTAGCTGCTTCAGCTATACCATTTAAAAGACTCTGGGTTTTGTTAAAAATAGAATCAAGCAGAAAAAACACCTTGAAAAAAATAATTCTGAGCATTTAAAAAACCCCAGGAGTTACAGAGCATTTGTTTCTTCAAAACTCACCATCCTTAAGATAATTTATTTCAAGAACCCTGACAACTAGTTTCTAAATTTACAATCGGTAATACTGAAATTTACCATTCAAATTCTAAAATCCAAAGAAAGCTAATATACAGTCCCTGAATTTCCTTGCTTGACTATATAACACTAAACGTTTTTGTCAATTCTTTATAAAGATATAAACATATGAGCAGTTTGTTAACACTATAACATGTGACATGCTTGCCCTCTTAAATCGATAGAGGCCATCAATTTCTGCTGCAATGTGACCTTTACAGCAGATTAGGCAGCACCATATGTCACGCAGATCTTCTTTTCTTCAGACTACGAGTTTGGAAAAATTGGGCTGCTCATGGGGAATCTTCCAGATTCACATAATTTCTTTTAAAGAAAAAAAGTCACCCTTTAAACTTTCTTTTTATAATCTTATGTTGTGAAAAGCAACGAAGATAAGCCATTGAAGAACTCTTGGTACTGACAGCTGCAGACACTAAAGATTTAAGGGTACATCAAAAATGACACTCAAAGCTGTGATTCTGAATGGCCAAGGACCTGAACCCTAAGACTATTTCAGGACTCTACATGCCAGTAACTTATTTTTCTACAAGTTACAGTATTTTAAAGTTGGGGTTTTGTTTGTGTGGGATTTTTTAAAATACATTTCCCATTTTGACATTAGAATAATTCTTGGCAATACTTGCAAGTGCAAAGAAATATAATTATTCTTATCCTTGATGCTATGTGAAGGACCCACTAATATTCAATGCTAGATAGAAAAAAAAGAGGCCATTTTAAAAGGGAAAATAAAAAGCTAATAACAACAACGAAGTCTAGAGCAAAAAAGGTAAGGAGAACATATGAATCCTGAATAAATTAAGAGTTGAGCATAGGTTTTGCAGTAAATTAATTTTTTTGTGGTTCTTTTTATTTTCATGTCATCCTGTTTCAAAGAAAAGGTGTATTGTAGCAAAACTTCCAGAAGCTGAAAGAGCTGAAAGTATGGGGTATATTTACTCAGATTATAACTAAATAGAGATTATAATGACTTTTTAAGAAGATACACTGACATATCCAGGGTACAGCCCTACCTTGCAATTTCTTCAACACAGCTACTTCCATTTTCAGCACTTGCTTTGGCTGCTGAGCTGATTCGACCTTCAGTGCAACATTTTCCCGAGTAAGCAAATCCAGTGCATCGTAAATTTCTCCAAATCCTCCACCTCCTATTTTCCTCAACTATATCAAGAAAAAAAAAAGAAAGAAAACAAATTTAAAAGAGGGGAGGAAAAAAAGAAACAAAACATCAGTACTTCTTTGTACTGCCTGCCACACTGCAAACGCTGTTGTATTACTAATAGATTTTATTATAACATGATCATACCCTTCAGTATGTGAAAGAGCTACTGAATAATCTACAAAGGTATGGTTAACCACAGTTTGGAAGAGACTCCTAGGAAAACAAGGTAATACACCTCATCTCCATCTGCACTAAAATTGTGGTACTTAATATAACAGGCGAGTGCAGTAGCATTCCCAGCATGAATCTGCCCAAAGCCAGCATGCTGAATAAAGTCTTTCCTCAAATAGTCACATACTACCCAGAGACCTTCAAACATAAATGCCCTGTGACATTTTTAAACTATGCCGTTTTCTTCTTTTCAGAAATATGCACACTGAATACTAAAAGTGTAACAGTTCTTGGACTTACTTAAAAGAGACAGGCATTTTCTGTCATATGCAGTGACTTACAGAGAAGAGCTAAATCAGAAAGGATAAGAAATGGCTAAGATTATCGTTCAAATAGATTTTAAACTTTACTCACATTTACCTATGGTTCACCAATGCCATTCTTATTAACAGACATATTAAAGAAAGTTGCATCACTGAAAATTTCATCTGTGTTAGGAAGAGGCAAAAAGACTGCTCCTGGCAAATCAGTTAGCTTGCACTACATTCAGAGCAAGGATTAATAGCTGTGTTTTCACCCTGCTTTAAATGCTCACAGGCAATAGAGGCTTGTCTTGTTTTCAGTATCAAAAAATGTAAATGTTATTTCATGTAATGCTTTCACATGGTGATCTCCCCTGTAGCTACCATTCTAAATCTGATGAAAGAGAAAAAGAGACAAAAAGAACAAAAACAATTTACCCTAAGAAACACACAATATTGTATTTTTACTGTATTTTACCTTGAAAGAACTGACATTGTTTTCTAAATGTCATTTGAAAACATACAGTTACTAAGTTTATATGACTACGCTGTATTAAATGTCATCTGAACATTCTGGGGATCTGGAGATGAGCAATATGCTGACCTATCTTCAGATTCTGAAAATAAATCTAATGTCTCCTAATCCAGACAATCAGCCATGTGACTGAGAGGGAAAAACAATTTTTAAAATAGCCTAGGCCCCTAGAATAAGGAAGAAGATAACAGATAAAATACTCATATTGTTTACTTGCATTTTTCAAGTCATATCTTGTGAAATTTTTTCTCCTGTATGATTACAACAATACTCAGTATTTCATCATGCACACTCTGCCCTGAAGGTCATTTACCATCACAACGAATTGCTTTTCAATATTCTTACGATAAGGAAAATATGGTCCAAGATACGTAGCATTATCTACATTACCCACTTCAGGCAAATTCATTGCCAATTTTAAAAAGGTGCGTAAGTTGCACAGCACACCACACATTTTCAGACCTACAGAACTAATCCACCTATATTTGCAAGTTCCCATGTTCACTTCTTTCTAACCAGCACACACGCTGGTAGCAAACACAGGCTTAACCCTGTTTCATTTTAGCCTACAGATTTCAAGAACTTAACAAGTTCAAGTGCAGAGCATCACAAATCCTAAATAAGAAGCTCGGACATGACAAGGTACTACTCAGGCAAGAATCTGAGGTTAACCCTGAAATAATGACAAACTGTGACAAATAGAAACTTTTCACTTCCAAGGAAATACTCGATATAACTCAGTTGCATTCATATGTATTTAATATATCCAGAGTATTAGTCCTTACAGAAAGGAAAGGGATGTCATCTACATACTGGGAAAAAAAGCAAGTTTAACAGGATTGTATATCTGTATTTTTTTTTGTCGTTTTAAAAACTATGTGTGTATCTATGCACATCTCTCAAAGGGGCAGTTTCATGACACATTTAACCATTTAAAAAGCCTGTACTTTTCTGTTCCATCTCTTGGTCTGGTAACGCTATTACCTTGCCTGAGCTCTGAGCTACTGATACGGCTCCAACAGTTAAACACCAACATTGATCTGACTGTAGTTTTCAGCGTAAGCACATAAATTTTCCGCATGGTCAAGCGCAACAGAGACAGTGGGAATGCAGGATGAAAAAGGTGAGAGGGAAAAAGGAAAGACGTGACACAGCCATCTTCACCCCTAAACAGACTTAGAGCAGTTTGTCATACCACTTCATTTACCCGTTTTAAGGAAAACCCAGAGCAAGAAAGACTGCCTCTGGAAGGGTTTTATTTCTGCTTAAAAAAAAGAAATTAAACAAAAGCCCAAAACAAAACCAAACACATCACCACACTAATAAAATAAGCAGACCAATGTCTATCCTCAAATAAAGTACACTAGAATCATTAACATACATCCAGTAATGACGTCAGTTAATAATTCCAGGCCCAAATGAATCTCTCTTTGATTGCAGAAAAAAAATATTTTCCACACTCGTTGTCACTGGGCCACGCACCACATGTAGCAATGAGCCCACTGTTCTCCTTGGTCTTCTTTTTGCTGCCAATGTCCTGTGGAAGCCCTTCTCATTGCTTTTCACATCCCTCACCAGTTTCAAGCACCAGCTGAGCTCTGGCTTTCCTATATCTTCATCCCAACACACAGAGGCAATGTCTCCATATTAATACAGGCAGCCCATCCTTCTTTCCACCTTCTGCTCACTTGCATTTTGCTTTTGAATTCAGCCAGGAGTTGACTGTTCAACCATACTGGCCTCCTCCCTCATCCACTCAACATCTTTTAACTTGACAAGAACCATGTTGCCCTCATTGACACCTGCTCCACATTCTCCCAGTCTGCACATGGTTTCCAGCTTCTCTTCTTTGCATTCAGCTTCTCACACCCCACACTCATTGTCTCCATTCTCCCTTCCACTCCTCTCTTTGTAAGCTTCATGTCTACTTGAAATTATTTTCTCTATATGAATTAGAAATGAATCTGTATCTTCTATGTTCAGTCTTGCAGTTTTAAATAAAATACTGAAATATGGGAGTAATATAAAGCAAAGATGGTACAAAAAATAGTGATTCAGCATCCATTCACAGTTTTACTAATCACACGGAGATACTCAAAACGTTCTGTTATGAACTGGCTTTTTTATGCCTGAGTTGTTTTTTTTTTCTAAATCTCAAAAAAAATCCACAAGCAAAAAAATTCTAAAGTGATCAGGGGAATGGGAAAGGAACTGTGAGAACTCAGTCTGGTTTTCCCAGCAAAAACACTTTCAAATTGATACTATTTCCCCTTAGATGTAAATCACGCATATGAACACGAAGAGGGAACGGAGCTATTTATGGTAAAGCCAATACTGGCACACAATCAAATGGATATAAATCAGCCAGGAATAAATCTATACTACAGTATATAACAAACAAAAATAACTTCTAATTGGAAGAGCAGCAAGATCCTGAAACATCTTCCAATAAGTATAACAATCTCACAATACGACTACTTTCAAAAGGGTGCCTGACTGATTTCCAAAACGGACTGACCCAATAACTGGCTGATGGGATTCAATATACTAACAGGACTCTTCCAGTTTGCTCTAAACAGGCACTAAGTCAGGATTTAAAAGCTTTCATAGGTCCTCACCAGAAAAAAACCCACCTTAAATCTATATAACTTCTTTTTAAAATAGGGTAATAGAAACAAGTAGGTTTAAAGTCCTTTCACCATTTAACTAAGCAAAATACATCTCACAAGAATTTTGAAACAGATTTCAAAGGACAAACTACCTCCTTTTAAAACCATGTTTTCAAGAAGAATTGCAGGATGGCATACTCACCACCTTCCATCTTTCTTTGACCAAGATTCCCACACTGAGGATGTCAGGCTGCTCCCCTCCTCCACTCATTGCCACCTCCTGAGGCGATGGAGCTGCTATGCAAAGTCTATGTCAGTAGAAACCATCCAGATTCCAAGAGTGGCTTCCATTTAACCAGTGACTGCAGAAACAGAACAGAACACGGAATCTCAATGATCAATAGAATAACATAATACAGAAAAAGTTGTGTTTCTCACCTAGGACCTTAAGCAGTTTTTGTATCCTGCAGTGACTTAGCTTGGAATTTTAGCAAAACAACTTCCAGTACAGAAAGAAATTCAAGTATACTCTTCTTTATTAACTTGCCCTCTCTCAAACCTCCAAGCCCAATCTCAAAATAGCACTAACGAATATAGACATTTTCAGAGTTACATTCTGCAGGCAGCTTCAAATTACTGTAAATCGTAATTACATTTAAATCTAATATTAATAACAACTTTTTAAAACTAGTTAATTTACTAAATAATTGATTAAGTAATTAATAGTAATATATCACAAATAAGTTTAAAGTAATATTAAACAAAAATTACAGCATTGAAAACAGATACTTGAATCAGAATTGTAATTTAATTTACTGCACTGCACACAGACTATTCCACATTTTACAATGTGTTTCACGTAGCTAGGATTACTTATGATTAAGTACATCTGAAGTACAATTTTGTTGGTTTATGCCAGGGTACAAATAGCTAAAGGGGAAAAAAAAAACCCAAACTAAACTTGTCTTGGGTAATTCTCTCAATTTTTTAATTTTCTGGCTTGAGGCAATCTTCTCTAAATTAAATTTTATATTGCAATATAAAGATTTGTCTTTTGGAGATTAATTCATCCATAATGGCTCTCATCAGCAACCACTACAACCAATTAAAAGCTTATTTCAATTGTTTGAAGCTTTTCTAGAATTGTGCTTATATTTTTAAACTGGTACAATTATACAAGTGTAACTCATTGTACAAACTCTGTTATCCAATTATGAGACACTTCAAGAGTGTATTTGAGTTGGGTTTATTTCTACCACTTCCAAAACAGCATAAACCAAAAGCAAAAAATTCTTTTCTCTCCAAATCAACACACAAATGTATGCAAAATAGGTACAACCAGTCTGATTTAAATTAACAATATGCCCTTCCATGTGGATGGACGCCAAGTTAACTACTGAGGCTAAATTATGCTTTTTAAAAAACAACCTGCTGCTTAAATGACCTGGCTTTTATGATAGATGTTTCTTTGACATGACAGTGACTGTATGGGGTTTTTTTTTCCATGTTCTTTCATAGTTATTTTCCATACTTCACTGATGCCTTTTTTTGCTTCAATGGTAAATTTTGGCATTTAAACCAACTCATAGAATCATAGAATCATTCAGGTTGGAAAAGACCTCTAGGATCATCTAGTCCTCTTTAAACATCTCCCTATCCCCCAGACCATGTCTCAAAGTGCCACATCAACCCATTTTTTTAACACCTCGAGGGATGAAGACTCCACCACCTCCCTGGGCAGCCTGTTCCAATGGCTAATCACTCTTTCAGTGAAGAACTTCTTCCTGATATCCAATCCAAACCTCCCCTGGTGCAACTCCAAACAAAATGGACCCCTCTGAAGAAAAATTAATCTGGATGAGTTGAAGATCTAAATTTACACCAAATTAGAGTGGATTACTCCCTGCAAAAGAGCGTTCATTCATAATATATAGCTTGAATTGGTTTAACTGAAACAAATGAAGGGAAACCAAATTAGGATTGCATATTCTGAGTAACAGCATCCACCCTACAATTTAATCAAGTTGAACTAAACCAATTTAAGTTCTACCAGTGCTGATAAATTCTTCCCTGCAGATAAAGTCAAAATTCTAAAGAGAACTATAGTCATTTATGTGAACACCCTTAATATTACTAACCACTGACAATAATTACTGGCCTTTCCAACAGAATTGTCATAACAGAGTGAGGAATTAAAGTCAAAGAAAAAATAAAATGGCACTAACAAAGGGGAAAAGGTCTATTTCCAAAATTACATGCTTACAGCATGTACAGTGATTTTTCCTTTGACACAAATCTTTGCTTCCCCTTCCACCACCAGCCCGTTACATCAAAGTAGGTGGTGATCTCCGCTGAGTAATATGTTTACTCCTGTACTGGGACTTCAAGGTTAAAGGGGTTTTTTTCTGGCACTTGCTTTAAAAAAAGTAGTGGAGAAAGTATTCATCTCACCAGAGCAAAATCTAAAATTGGCAAGTATGATTTTTGCTGAAGCTTTCAAACATGAATAGAACTCATCACCTGTAGGAAAAGTAGACGCTTTATTAAAGCAAAGATATGACAACAGTGGTTTTAGAGTTCTTTGTTAATACTGCTATCAGCCTTGATCTTATACCTGATAGTTTTTGTTTTAAAAATACATTTCAAATTACAATTTATACTCACAGCACTGACAAACACTTCCGAGAGCTATTCATTCATGGATTCTTGAGCATACTATGAGAGCACTGGTAATTGGCCCAGAATGCAGTGGTACAACACATATATCCACCGATACATCCTACACTTTAAAAATTGTCATAGAAGTACCATAATCTGTAGACAACATTCGCACGGCCAAGATAGCAAAACCTTCATTTATACGCAATTTCTCAATCCTATTCCATCACACTAATTCTTTGATCAATCTCTTGTCATCCTATATCATTACAAAACAATAAAATCTATTCTCTATTCTATTCGGTCATCATCATACTGATCACAGTATAATATAAGAACAGGTCAAGGAGGGTTAGTGCTTACATTCAGAATTTAATATTGTATAAATTCAAAGCACCAAAACCCCAGTACCCGTTAAACTCTTGTGCACAGGAGGCAGAAGGTCTCTACTGAGCCCCCGAAGGCAAAGTGCTAAACACCTCCTGAAGCTTAATCAGCTGCGAGCATTATTTTACTTGAAAAATCTAAGTTTTACAAACATGTTGAGGTTCATTTGAAGAATCCTGTTTTCTTCAAGAGCCCAAACAAAGTAGCAGGCGGATTCAGTCATAAACTTCAAAGCCAGAAAGCTTGAAGTTAGCCTGAACTTTTCCCTCACCAGGCCACATAACTTCATCCTCTTCAGTGAATTAGCACACACTAATATGTGGGAGTCAAAATGATGAAGGATCCTCTCTCTTTACTGGTAATGTGTTCCAGTACATCTCTTCCCTCACAGTAAGCATGGCTTGCTTTGTTTCAAGGTTTAACCTTTCTAATTTTAGTCTCTTACCACAGGACATTGTTACAGTTTTGGAAACCGAATTCCATTCCCCGTAATTTCACCTCATTTAAGCATCTAAACACATTTTTTAACCTCCTCTAAATTCATAAATAAAGCTTTAAGCCTTCCTTCATATTGGAGGGCCCAATACATGGTCCTCCTTTGAAAATGCTCTCCTTGTTCCACATTCTTCTTGTGGTATGGGCAACATCAAGTTAGACACCAATACTGAATTACACTCAATCATGCCAATACTTCATATGGAGAAAAGATGAATTTTTAATTTCTTTGTGATAGTAGTCTTATTTCCCTGATTTAAGTCTGAAACCATTTTCTACTTTTGCTAAATCACAACCCTATTAGATGCTTGTACACCTCCATACTTACAGTCAGGCACTGCTGCAAGAAAATGGTTTCTTTAAAGCCTTTATTCACAATCTAATCTAGACTGAGTTTCATTCCTCTGATCTGTTCCCTCATGACCTTAACACTGTACTGCAGTGGATAAATATCTTTATACTCCTTACCTAATAACAGAAAACATATTCTCGTAGGTACAATTTTAAGTTGTGATTGCCCTTTCCAAATTCATGTCAAAAAAGGACATTATTGGAGAGGATATTTAAAGGACTACATTTGAAGAACTTTTGGAAATATATAAATATGCATTTTTTTGGAGGCAGTGCTCGTGACAAAATTGAAACTGAAACTTCTGTGAAGTTTGAAGGATTTGAGTTCAGATTGTTTGGCCTGTTCTAGATTCCACAGATGATTAAAAGACTCATAAAACGCCACACGGCTTCATGGATGAGGGAATATAGGAAGAGCAAACCAGTCAATTCATGGCTCCGGGACTGGTGTTGTCGACAGGGCTTTGGATTTTATGACCACAGCTTGGTACACAAGGCACCAGAGCTGCGAGCAGCTAATGGAATGCACTTGTCCCAGAGGGGGAAAAGGATTCTGGGACAGGAGTTGGCAGAGCTCATTGATAGGGCTTTAAACTAGATTTGAAGGGGGAAGGGGTTAATCATTTCATGCTTACCTGTGGCAAATAGTGGGGCGGCACGCCAGGGGCAGAGGGATGGAGTGCTAGTAAGGGCTTTCAACGTGTT
>JAVSBS010024313.1:63893-86026 GCA_033124195.1 Coracias cyanogaster
GGCCTCAAGTTGCATCAGGGGAAGTTTAGGTTGTATATTAGGAAACATTTCTTCACTGAAACGGCTGTCAAGCCCTGGAACAGGCTGCCCGTGGAAGTGGTGGAGTCACCATCTCTGGACATGTTTAAAGGCCATGCAGATGTGGTGCCTAGGGACACGGTTTAGCTGTGCACTTGATAGAGTTAGGTTAATGGTTGGACACCATGATCTTGAAGGTCCTTTCGAAACTAAACAATTCAATGATTCTATGACTCTATAGTAATAAAATATCAAACTATTTATAGCCTGGATTCATCAGCAAAATAAAAATTTTTGTTTTCAGCATTTTAAAACATTGGGGTAGTCAGTTATCTTCTTAGGATACACTCAGAATATTAATAGATTACCACCAACATCACTAATTTTATATACCAAAGAATAACAACTGATCATTTAAGATGCTCCGAAATGTTTCCCTTTCCAATAGTATTATCTACTTCTATTACTTCATAAAACCATTTTCTCAGTAAAAAAAGCATCAACGTCCAACCCAGACATACAACACACAACTACAGAAGGCAAGAAGGCAAATAATACACTGCTCTGAAGAATTTCTTCCAAAGCCTACGCAACTTTTGGCAGTAGATATACAACGATTTATAGAGAAGAAGAGCTGCTGCTCAGGACTGTGCAAGAATGAAGCAAGGGCATATACCCAACTAACTGCTATTAACTTCTGAATGCTTAAACCAATTAAAGTTCAGGGTAAACTCTAAATATAAATGGGAATAACACAACTTTTCTGAAAATATAAAAAAAAAAAAAGCAGAGGAACTTTAGTGAGATGATCAGATAGATGACACGCAAACAGCAAAATGCTGTCTGCACTGATAGCGTTCAAACTGCACCCGCTGCGTTGTGCCCAGAGTGCCTCACCATGCATGAAGCAATCCGGACCTCAATAACAACAGCTGAGAATTCCCCTGATATGTCAGTTGATAAAGTGCATCACAAAAACATGGTAAGGCCTGACTGTTGGTAAGAAGAACAGGAGGAAAAGAGCAATAATCTATTTTTAATCTGTAATGTCTAATCTCTTAGCATCCTATCTTAAGGGCATGAAACTATAAATCTGCAGCAGCATTGTGATAAAGAGAAGGGCATTGGTCATGCACACAGAGGTATTCCATCTCCTTAAATACCTGAAGGCAGTAGTTCTCCTTTTTGCTGATGCGTGAAATGAGGTCAGTAACTGCTACACCAAGCAAGATGACTCCAAAAGAGCCTAGCTGCCAGGAAGATGGAATCTGAATGAGTTCACGCAGTGCAGGAGGTCTACCAAACTCTGACAGGCTTTGGCCTCCTTGATGAGGGGGATGCACAGCCATCCAGCCACACAAGACAGCAACCCCTGAAAGAGCTGAGGAGGAAAGATGCACTATTACATTCTAGTTTATGCAGGAGACACCTCTGTATATTCAGGGAGAACTGTACTTCCCAGCAGTAGCTCAACAGCACTAGAGAAGTCAGCCACAAAGAGAAGATGAAAAACCACAGAAACCTTGTGCTGACGCTCATGCCAAGAGCAACTCAGGACTAATGACAACTTCCCTAGCACCAGCAGGTAGAAGACAGCCACATTAAGCAGGCCCTTACAAACTGCCAAATGACATGAGAGGTGAGAAATGGTTTGGTGCTTGGCTATGCTGAAGGAAGGTGGCACTAAGGCAGCTCAAGTATACCTACAACAAGCTATTACTTTACCTTCAGTTTGAGCTGCCTTTAGTGATGCTCTCCACAGTGCCACAGTCTCTCTTGTTTGCAGCATATTCCACAATCATCACACAGGCTCAGGCAATATCAAATCTAGAAGCACAGTCCACTAAAACGAAGGAAGTAAGTAGCTCACCTAGGACCACGTGACCAGTCTGCCCCTACAAAATATTTGTACTGGGAGCTTCCAAGTACAGGGGTTAGAGTCAACAGCATGACTTGGCCAGAGCACGTACTTGCTTTGTAGCCATAGCTGAAGGCAGCTTCAAGCAAGAGTGACTGAAACTTGAGCTCCTAACCAGAGGTCTTTCAAGGTTTGAAATGGGAGATAGGTATTAAAAAAATTGAAATGGAACTTTGGCAAAGGTATTTGAAGTTGGGACAAATCCAAAAATATCAACTTAATTTGCAGCAGAAAAAAAATTAGGTTAGACAGCAGAAAAGTAGATAGCATGGACAGCTAATCACAAGAACAGACAGGCTGTATTAGATCAAAGATCCAGCAAACCCAGTCTCCTGTCTCTGACTATTGCCAGCACCAGACGTCTAGGGAAGAATACAAGAACACAGACACCATATAATCACACTTTCCCAGAATATTTTCTGAGGATATAGCAAGCTGGGACACAAAAAAACTTTCTGAGCCAAAGATGGTATTTAAGATTTTTCACCTCTGAGTTGATCAAATCTTTTCTGAACCCAGGAAAGCTTTTAGCATCCATCACCCTCTACTACAAGTAAATCATAACATAATTCCATACTGTGGGAAGAAGCACATCTTTTTTTCCAATTTGTCTTCTGTAGTTACATCTGAGGTCCACCAGCCCTTGTACTGGAAGGTAGCGTTTGCAGTTGCTCCCTGTTGACCTCAGTCCTACACAGGGAATACACAGCTACCATATATGCCCCCTCATTTACCTCTTCAGCTGTTCAGTCTTTTGCTGATTTTGATCGCCATCTGTGTGCTGCTTCAAGTTCTACTACATCCCCTCAGAGATGTGGAGACCAGCATTGCTATTAGGCACTGACCTGCTATTTTGACAGAACCTGCAAGATCCCATTCCAGAGAAGTAACCTCACCACTGTGTAAATTTTAAAATTATTTTTCCTTACATGAATTGCATTATGATAATTTTCCTTTATCATCACCTCAAAGTTGTAAGGCCTTTCCCAGCTCTTCCCTGCCTATCTTCATCTTTAGTAATTTTAACACCTTTCTATCACCAGACTTTGTAACTTCAGCATTTGCACCTTTTCTGTGCAATACAAACTACAGCACAGAGTGCTACACTTTTTAGGCTGATGAGTTATCATTTATCAAGTTCAATATTTACATTTTTAATTTAGGTTCCATTAAAAAAAAATATTTTTGCATGGATTATTCATATATAGAAAAACTTGACTCATGATCTTCCATCTGGATCATTAATGCCTCTGCTTTCAAATTTGGAACAGATTCCCTGAATATCTAAAAACAATCTTTCTTCCAAAGATCATTATTCAGCATGTGACATAATTCATGGTCACGTTTTTTAGAGATATCGCCTGACTGTATCTCCTATTTCTGCTTTATTTTGGTCTTGCAAACCAAGCTGTCTCTCTAACATAGACCAAGTAGTAAGTGAAGCATAAAACACCAATTAAGAAAGACTTGAGAAAGGTCAAAAGAAAGCCAACAGGAATTACATGCAGGGGAAGATAATTTCTAAGAAGAAAAAAAGCAAATAATAAAAGAAATTGTAAATTACAGCCAGTGCAAAAGCACAACAGGGACAAAGCAAAATTGACTGAGGAAGAAAAATAAAACACCTTAAAACTAATAATAAATCTTTGTTCGGACAACAGGAATAGAAAGCTTGCCAGAGAATATGTATGACCAGTAAATGGCCAGGGTATAAGAGGTATAATAAGACTGCAAGAGAGAAAGAAGCTCAATGATGTTTCCCATCTGTGTTGACAGTGGAAAGAAAAGAGAAAATACCCAGAAAGAAACATTTCCTTTTGGAACACATCAGAAAATCTGCCTTAAATTGAAGTGGCTGAAGAAAGGAATAGAGAATAAGTAAAACAAAATTAAAAACAATGTCACCAGTGTCAGATGATGTTTAGCTAGGTTTAAAGGAAACTTAAGAATTAAATAGCTAATCTATTTACGATGGTAGATAACCTCTCAGTTATATCTGCACTGGCACATAAGGATTAGAGTGTGGAAAATATATTGCCAATTTTTAAGAAGGCTTACACAGGACATCCAATAAGCTTCAGGCCTGGAAATACAGTATTTGTATCTAGAAAATTGGTAGAAAGCTGTAACAATGAATAGAATTACTGAACACTTGAATAGAAGTGGTATCATTGAGAAGATAACACGGCTTTGATAAAACAAAGTGCCATTTTCCAATTTTCAGAGTTCTTAAAAAGAAATAGACAGTCATGTGGATAAGAAATATCCACATAAATTCCATTTGGATTCCTAAAAAGTATTTGACAAAGTCTTTTTAAAGAAACTAAACAGATATAGCAGAAAAGGGTAAGTCTTTACACAAAAAAATAACTGGCTAGAAGGTCAGAAACGGAGAACTAAAGAGCCAATTCACAGACTGGAGAGAGGCTACAAGGAGAGTTCTGCAAGGAGCAGGATAGCGACCAGTGCAGTTCAAGGAAAACAGGGTGAGAATTAAGGTAACAGAAGCTGGCAGACTTCTTAGTTGTTTTTTTTCTTTAAAAAAAAAGAGAGAGAGAAGATGAGGGACATCTGTGAAGAGCTGCTGGGTGATTTACAGCACTGGATAAACAGGCAATAAAATGGTAGGTGAGGTTCTGTGTAGGTAAATGCAAAATTATGTATCTTGGAAAAATAATCCTCACTTCTCATTAAAAATACGAGAAGCTATTGGCAATCAAGAATAAGATCTTGGTATTATGATATACAGTTACAAAAGATGGCAACTCAATGCTAAACAGCAGTAAAAAAAAAAAGAAATGTTAGGAATTCAGACAAAGCAGATGACAACATGAAGATCATGTATACATCCATGGTTCAATAATAGCTAGTCTAGTATTAGTCTAGTCTTTCTGATCTCAAAAAATAAAAGTCAAAGTTTTAGAGTATGGAACAAGATAATCAGTTATACAGACTGATTTCCATATGAAGCAATGAATGACAATTTTTTCAAGATATGATTGGAAGCAGAGAGGGGTATTTGACAGACGTCTACAAAATCAGTGAGGCCAAGGAGACTTGTCTAGGAATCAACTAGTCACAATCCCATTCAACAAAGGAACTAAAAAATACCAAAAGATGTCAGCAGGAGCCAGGGTCAGAACAAACTCAAAAGAAAGGAGAATTTCATTAATTACTGGCTGACCTGTACAACTTCTTGCCAGTGGATACTGTGAATAATAAAGGTTTACAATGGTTCAAGACGACATTGTACAGCTACATAGAAAATTATTAGGGGTTACTGAAAATACATATTAGGCATATTCAGCTTAGGACATCCCTTAATAGAAAATGGAAAAGCACCAGAGGACAGTATCACATATATTTTCTCTGTTGCTGCATTCTTCCTTAGGCATCCACTGATGACCACTGTTGAATACAGACCTTTACTCTGCTCCAGAATTTTACATTGATACATTATGTTTGGGAAGATGGAGAGAAGACAGAGAAATTCTGCTCCCTGTAACATCATAAGTTCAAATGATCTGAATTGATGAGCTGTGGTTTGAATTAAATTCTTGCGCATAATTGTCAGTTACTTAAAAGAAGCTCCAACCCTAAAATTGTTGACTAATTGTTGTGGGAATGACGACAGCAAACCCTTTCAACTCAAACAAACTCTTTTCCTGGCACATCTCTGAGGTTGTTATTTTGGGGGAAAAAAAAAAAAAAAGAAAAAAATTATAAACCCTTGTATTAAAAAAAACCCAAACACTCAAGATCTCCAAATACAATTAGTTTTATTATTTCAACCTGTGTTTTCTATGTGCTGTTCCTTCCATTTTATGCTGGGGTTAGTCTCTAGTCTCAGTGTCTCTATTCGTAATAGTCCTCCCATCAACGGGCCTATTTCCTATTCCTTCCAGCACCAGGCTTCTCATTCAAATGCAGATTTTTCACAGCAGAAACTAATACTAATCATGAATATTATAAGCTTGAATTCTACCTCTAATAAAGGTGTATCGAGCCATTCTGCAAACATCAATGAAATTATGTTGATTTAATAACCTGCAGCTATAACACAGGCCTACTACTTTCAGTGAAACTTCCATATTTGCTCATCTTTTTTCACTTAGGATTGAAGTAGAATACTCCTTTTTAAACTCGGTATCATTATACAGAGCAAGTTTGTGACCCAGTCAGCCAGTAAAATCAGAAACATACTCCTCCGCTGAAGCATACAAATCTATTACAATATGTATTTTTAAAAATACAGAATAAATAACCCTTTTAAAAATTGGTTTCCATGTGTCTTTTACAAAATGCTAACTTACACAAAAAAGATGAAAGGGAACATGGCTTGGAGCAGTCACAGGGTAAGTGTGGGATTTGAAGTGATTTTAACTATAGCCGAGATCAAACCACACATGGGCTATTAAATACATCTCAGTTTTGGTGGCAATTCATTAATGTTCATTATGTTTTAATGGTTATGAACACATTGATATTCTTGTATAAATATCAATTAGTTTCTCATCATACTGCTTTTGCTAAAATCCTGTATGGTAATGATGTAGTTTTAAATTATACCTACTACTATAGAAAAAAAGGTCTATTCAGAGAATATGCTATTACAGTATAAGACTTTGAAACATTAAAATGTACAGTGTTACCAACACCACTTAACATCACACAATCATACTCAAATGATATCACAGTTAAGTACTGCTACTTGAATTACAACAGCTCAATTAAATTAGTTTAGAAAGTACTCTTATTTTTTTCCTATTTATGTCGCATTTGCAATTTATATCACATAACAGAGATTTGGATTCAAATTTTGGCAGCAGCAAGGTAATTTTTAAAAAAACTTTTCTAAAACTGAAGATTTCACAAAACAGGCTGATATTATTGCGTCTGCAGAAGCACATCAAAGCATAGCTCACGTTTGCTTAGATAGACTTTACTACTGTCAATTTTTCTCCTTTTCAGCTTACCCTTGCGTTGTGCAATGCAGTCTAATAAATTTTTTGTCCCAGATACAGAAGTTATGCCAAAATACTGTTAATTCAGTTATTTAGAACCATCTTAATAACAAGAAAAACTTGTGGAATCTGCAAAAGAATTTAAATTCAAAAATACATAAAAAAACATATAGGGTTAGTCCTCTGTTAAATCATAACCATGTCCTTCAACAAGGGCAAGTGTAAGAAAAACACTTTGGGAGAACATAATCCAGGAGTGCAGTACAGGCTGAGATCTGCCTGGCTGGAAAGCAGCTCTGTGGAACAAGACCCGGGGGTCCTGGTGGACAAGCAGCTCAATGTGAGTGAACGGTGTGCTGCTGCAGCCAAGAAAGCCAACAGGATGCTGGGTTGCATCAACAAGGGCATCACCAGCAGAGAGGAAGAGTCATTATCCCACTCTACTCAGCTCTTATCAGGCCACACCTTGAATGCTGTGTTCAGTTTTGGTCCCTGCTATGCAAAAAACATGTGGATGGGCTGGAAAAGGGTCAAGAGAAGGGCCACAAAGATCATCAGAAGACTGGGAAACCTGCCATATAAGGACAGGCTGACAGAACTGGGTTTGAGGAAGGAAGGTTGAGGGGAGACCTTATCAGCGTGTTCCAAGTGTTACAAAGAAAACAGAGACTCCCTTTTTAGAAGGAGTCATGCAGAAAAGAGGAGGGGTAATGGGTACAAGTTACTACTGGGGAGATTATGATTGAACAAAAGAGGAAACTTTCACGATGACAGCACACAGTCATGGGAATAATCTCCCCATGGAAGTTGTAGACATAGTTTAAGATTCAGTTAGAGTGCTGGGCCACCTTAGCTAGATTGTGCTTTGGCAAAGAAAGGTTGGACCAGATGATCCTTGAGGTCCCTTCCAATCAGTATTCTACGATTCTATGATAATCACACCACAATCAACTCTTTTGTTTGTTTTTTTTAAATGCCTCACCTACTTCTCATCCACCCAATGATTTTTCTTCACAGGTCTAAACACTCCTCAGTCAATAGGGAGACTTATTCATTCACAGAACTGAGCTACTAGAACTTTAAGCATGGCATGATTCATTAGCGGTCATGGGCAAATGAACCTCCAGAGCTGTAAGGATCATCGATGAATTCCACGCATTAGTCAGGTGGAAACAGCAAATCTCTCTTATCCATGAGCTCATAAATAAATTACAGTTTTTCAACTACTTTACGCTACAGATGCCAAAGAAGTCATCCTAAGTGCTTCCACGCCAATTGTCAAAAAGACAATTCCATTATCTCTGCTGTTACCATGTGACTTTGCTAGAAAATTTCAGTATGATTAAAAAAAATGTACTATAGACAACTAATCAAAGATATTGATCAGACAAGGCGTGGGTTTTCCACCCTGTATCTGGCTTCAAAAGAGACTTGGAAATACTTCTAATCATTACATTCAAATAATTCTATAGCTTGGATACAGAGAACCAACACATTAATACACATCCCTTAACCTCAAGGCTATCTTTCTGTTAAGAAAGCTGGTGTCAGCATCTAGGGTCAGATTTTTAACAATGAAAATTCACAGAATGCATTTGAACTCACTGACAGTCAGGTACAGTAATGCTACAGTTTGAATACAAAGAAAACTTTCATTTAAAAATAAGATGTTAGCCCTGACAGCAGAAAAACATATGACAGTGATTTTTTTATAGGCAACTTTCAGGCTGTTGAATGTCTGAGCATCAAGAGAAGAAAGGGTTATTAACAGCCACAATAACTGTGATTTTCATATCGACTTTAGATTACTCCAGGTAACTTTCAACACTGTGTCTAATTTAGCAAAAAATGAAACAAAACCAAATCAAACAAACAAACCTCTCTCACGAACAGCCACAAATACTTGCTGTAAAACAACTGGGAAGACCTATGACTGTCCTTCCACAAATAAGTTATAATGTAAAACTGATGAAAAAGGGGACAAGAATTCCTACAACTCTGTCGTCACTTGATATGATATTCACATCTCTTTTCGCTTTAGTTCTGGTTGGATATTCCTCAATATAGTTTCAGAAGGAATCTCTGCATTTCACTTAAATACTAATCTTTGCTATCTTTCCCACAGGAAAGACATTACAGAGGCAAATCCTGATTACATGCAATACCACGCAGGCTTTTTTGTTCAGTTCTTACCACTGGATTAAGACTTTGTTTTCCTAATTACATTCAGCACACATACACCTATTTGTGGTCTGGCATTACCTGCATGCAAGAAAGAATAATACAAAGATTTCCACAGTTTGCTAGAGGAGTGATCACACACTTTTGCTGACATAGAACTTCCTTCCCCAGGAGGACTGGGCTTTTACCACACTATTAAATATTTAAAACCCTACAAGACCCTACAGTGTAGGGGAGAAAAAAAAAAAAAAAAAAAACAGGCTAGATGTATGCTTTTTAATCCATTTGTTGGTCATTATCACATTGTCGAGTCTGACAACCTATCCCTGGAAAGCTTGTTGAGCTGAGGTAGCTGGTGAACAGTAAGAGAAGAGATTAGTCTCCTAGGTGCCATTTTCAGAAGTTTTACTTAAGCATCAAGGGCTGCAACACAGAAGTGTAAAAAGTGGTTTTAATTTGCTTCAGTCCAGTAGCTAGTACTAAGAGTTCAATAACTACTCACAATTGATCACTAACAATTTTAAAGCTGAGAAATCACAAAAGCATGCATGAGGCTTACATCTTACTTTTAAGGAAAAAAAAAAGCACCCACGGCTAGAGCAATAGTCACATTTTCAAAAAAAAGAAAGTACTTCAATCAACTAACTAGAGATCAGTTTTGTGTGTGTAACATGAAATTGCTGTGTGTATAGTGATACATATGAAGCAAACATCAAAACATGGCATGGATTTAAAACAAAACAATTCACAGAAATTACTCTACTGTAACATTTAGAGACTATACAATCCAATTCTAACACACAAAGCCTAAATAAATAAAAATTAAGTAATCTTCTACTTTTTGTATTTTTCTAATACATCTACAGCTGCCTCCCTCAGGTTCCCTTACTTAGTAATTCTGATTCTTTGCTCTAGCCATTGCAGCATCACTTCACACTGCATGGAAGAGGAGTCACCTCAAGAAATTCAGGCTCTTGCCTGAGAGCCATGGAGCCCTCACAGCAGAAAGGCACCTAAACCCCTCATGAGGAAAGGCCTCAGGAAAAGGAATTAGATGGGAACATGGGAAAAGGAGGACGCCAGACGTTTGAAACACTTTCTAGCTCAGTGACACTCCTTTGTCTTGCTTCTCCCCCAGTTCTTGTTACTACTTCCTCATAATTGCTAACGAGGCCACCAAAGCTGAGTAACTTCTGCTCTGTGTCAAGACTCTGAGGTATATCTGCATCAAAGCAAAAAATCAATTCAGGGAATCAGAAATGGAGTATTCTTTACAATACTGCTATACTAACATACTTTGTAATAAAGAATATTACATAACATACTTTTTAATATGCATATAAATACACACACTACACATGACTATTTATGCACATTTATGATTACATCATTTACATATCTGTGTACATTACATATAGACTATTATGTATTTTATGGTAATACAGAACTTCATAACTATATCAATGAGGATTCATGTCTTTGACTAACTACTTACATAAAATTGCAGCAATTTGGCAATGTAGCTACATAGAGATGCAAATTAATATGCCCTGATGCTTACTAAATGGGGTATTTGTAAAAGTGAATTATTAGAATAAAGGGGTTTTATGTTTAATAATAATTATAAATGGTGCTATGACTAATCATCTCTAAAGTACATAAAAGAGTGGTTTAGGGAAGAAGACAACACAGAAATTAGTGGGACATGGAGGAAAAAATGAAACTAATATTTGTAATAAACTGGAAGTTATTTATGGATGTTAATGTTATTTTCCAGGTTCATCTTCAGAGGCCATTTTGAGGGGCTGTCTGGAGGCCAGAGCTGAGATGACTAAACAGGTGATTTGTGAAAATTGCTAAGCTATAGGCAGATGAATGTTTTTACCCTTTACACCCTGTGTGAAAGCAATCACTGTGCAGCACAGTGAAGTTAAGTTTCTCTTCATAGCAAAGCTTTATAGAAGCAGATTGTTCAAGTTTATCTCTCTTGCTCAAGGATGGAATAGATACATTTGCTGTGATTTGGATGACAAGGAATCTGCCTCCGATGATGAGTTTAGCACGACTGGAGGCTGTTAAAAAGCCAGGAGCCAGTTCTTGGAAAACTTGCACAGTAGCTTTCTTCAGGTATAGAGAGCAATTGCATAAAGATTTGCTGTGCAAGTCCCAGGATATAATGACAGGCAAAAATGAGATGCGACAGACAGTGGTAGCCGCTTTTTCCTACCTCCTTGCCTGGTGCCCAGGTGGCTCTCAGAAAGGTGAGCACTGGCCTGTCTCACTTCCCAGGTCAGGGCACTGAGGCCAGCAAGTGAGGAGGGCTAGAACCCGGCCAGGCCAGCAGTATCGCGCCAGGGCCAGGCCAGCACACCCTGCGGCTGCGCCAGCAGCCCCCTGGCCAGCGCTGGCAGGGACAGGCGGTGGGGAGAGCTGGGCAGGTGTCCCGCGGGTGGTGGCAATGAAGGCTCAGGCACTGAGAAAGGTCATGGAGACCTATCGCGGAGATGGTGCATCTTCTGTTCCCACAACAAACATTGGTCAGATGCTACTAAGTTAGGTTGAGAAGAACGCATTTGAAAAACTTTTATTTTAATAGGAATTTTCAAGGAGATTTCCAATTGCTCATCGCAAATTCCAGCAGTTCAGAGGCTTGAGTATAAAAGAATTAAATTACTGCCATTCAACTACTTCCTTGTCAAACTAACTTTTTAGGGCAACATTACAAGATTGTCCTATAAAGATAACAGTTATTATGACATTTATACTTCTGTAAGACAACTGTTTGTACCACACAGCACAGTCTACTTTTAAGAAACTACAATGGCAGAAAATCAATACATCAGACATTAAATAGTCACAAAATATACCTGTAAGTTAACTGAACTAGTATTCCTCTAATTAGTCCCATACAAATCAATCCCTGACTTCACACTGCAACATTTTTACTAGAAAAAAAAAAGATCAAGTTCATAGCACTGAGATGAGGAGGTGGTACAGAGCAAACTGCACCGACTATGTAATGGACTGCAATCAAACTCCACATGTTCCAACTCAGACAAAAGAAGACATTGTACATCAAGGAGCAAAGAGTACATGGAAACACCACCTAACACGACACCGATAATCAGTCACTTCTGATAAGCATATCTGCTGCAGCATAAAGGCTGTGACAACTACGGATGAGTAGGCAATTAAATACTAAGGGAGACTGTTAATACTTCTCTACCTGCTCGGTGTAGGATTGCTGCTGGAATATTGTATCCAGCCCTGGTGTTCACATCTCATGAAAGCTGGGGTTTTTTTTTTTTAAACAAAAAGATGCAGAAAAACGAATTATTAAAGTACTGGAGACTATGTATGGGGTGTCAAAATCATGAAGCTCAATTCCTTCAGATCATCTAACAAAAATTGCTTTAGTCTAAGAAATTACAAGAGATCTTTATTCTGACATACAAAAGTATACGAGTAGAAGGTTGAACCTTTAGATTCCTTACACATACAAAAAGATCTCCAAGTCAACAAAGTTATTCTATTAATTATTCTTCTTCATTAATTATTTCAGTGGATTCCTCATTACTTACAATTCTTAGAAGACAATGGAATGATTTTCTAAATTGCATGCCCTTATTCAGCTCCTGTTAGCACACGTAATTCAGAGAAGTCCTAGGGAAGCGGGTGTTATGCACAAAGTTGGCCTCAATAATCACAACAGTTCCCTTGCTTTTAAAGCAGTCAGGCTGAGATAAGTGATGAGCTCATCATTTTTTAAAATTAACAATACAAGTATATTTCATTATGAAAATATAATTATCGCAGGCAAATTTAGTATGCTGAGACTGTCCTAAGTCCACAAAGTGCTTTTCAACAGTCCAGGGATCAGCTGAAAAAATAAAGCATGGCAGAACGATCAGAATGATGAGGCATGAGAATCGGTAAGTTGCTGCATTACAAACATGGAGATCAAGAAACTCTCAAAAGTTATATGAAATTCTTACACATCAGAAGAGTTAACAGCACAAGGGCAGATTTTAGCTACCTGCCAAAGAAGTGCAAAACTAGTCCTAAGAATACAACAGCAATTTTTCCCAAAAACCATTACAGGCTTTCATCCCATCCTTAATTAAACACTAAAACATTTAAACACTAAACACTACATACTGCTATCACACCTTTTAAGAAATACTGGCTGTGTGTAAATAAAGACTTTCAATACCAAATATCTCAGAATTAAAGCTTAGGCTTCAAAAAAAAGAAAAATCCTGGTTGTATTGTTGGCCTATAACCTGCCAAATTTGTATATTTTGAATGTTTAAACACTTGGTCTATACAAACAGACTATCTAAAACCAGGTGGTTTACTTTGGTTTGACTGAGTGCAAGTTTAGTTTTGTAGATATGGAAACAGTAACACATGATACCATAATGGCAAAAGCATAATACCCTGAAATAATAACAGTATTCTATAGGTTCTTGAATTTACTTAAATAAAAATACATCAACACCAGTTAAAAGGTTTTTGTTTTGTTTTAAAATACACCAACAGTTATTAAGTTTGCTTTATAGCTATGGAATTCTAAACTGTGGTGAGATGCTTCTTCATTTTGGAATTACTATTGAAACAAAAATTAAGTTTTATTCTGTAAGAGAACATGGTGGATATGCAATCATCTGGCAAGCAGGGTTATGAGATTTCTAGTGAGCAACAGGAAACACAATGATATGGCTGAAATCTGTGTGTGTTTTATTTTTTAACTAATACCACAAACTAGAATAACAATAATACAGGTAATAAATCATAATATAGTTACTGATACTCTTAAGACCAACATTCCAGCTTTTACCTCTTTCAGAGCAAGGAATCTAAGAGCATGTTATAATATGTTAACACCAAATATGAGCAGTATCTACTGCAGAGCTACTCATATGGCAGGCCCTGCTCCTGATTCAAACCATAAATGAATTCTCTTAAAACCTTTCCTCCAGGAAAACAAAATATTTCAGGGAGCTGTTAAATGTCAATGCAGATCCTCACAACAGAACTGATGTGTTACCTACCAATTCCAGCAAGCCTGCCAAAGTACAGTGGCTCCCTCACTGCAATGGGAGGTCAAAGGAAAACTGACCCATCAAGGAAAGGTTAGCCCAGTCTTTGGAAACATGCACAGAAGCCACATGACTGAGGTATATCCTAGGCTCAAAATTAATGGAAAACAGAAGAACAATATGGACCACAGGGAGAAATATTCAGCATCTGTCCCAAATTTCCTTCTAATCAACAGTGAAGCATGTGCAACATCACCTCAAAGCAGCCTTTTGAATAAAATATTCCTCTTCTCTTGCTTCCTCCCCAAGCTGACAATAGACAGAAAGACCCATGAGTTGAGCACCCAGGCTACACTAACAGAAAGGACCTGGTTATCACCGCTATGTCAGCTAAACAGCCAGGGTGAAGCTGCATGTAATAGCATGACCTGGCAAGGGTTATAAACCTATCCTGGTAAAAAAAGCAATATAAAAACCTTCCTTCTTACAATCACTCACTGTCAAGTTAGTGAGTTGAGAGATCAGAGATCAATGAGCACTAGAAAAGGCACAGGCAATCATCTTCCAGTTATAACCAGCAGACAGATGTTAGACTGGTTCAACAATAATGTGCAATTTCATTTGCAGGAGCTCACCATGAAAAATCTATGTACATATATCTATAAATAAATGACAACCAGCACCAGACAGACAATAACGGAGCTTCTTTCCTGCATGCATTTGCTTTATTGTGGGAGGCTCATGGCTTGCTCCTCTGCTTTAGCCTCAATTTCTTGGTTCTTGCCCAGTCAAGACCAGAACTGACTGAGTTAGCCAGCACAAGACCAATAAACGCTTTCTTCACACTTATCTATCTTGTTATTCTTTCATTTAATTCTCCACCTAGTCAAATTGTTCAAGAGGTTTGCCCACTGGAAGCACTATCTTGCTCAAAACTGTAAAACTGTAATTTCACCCAAACCATTGTGATTATCACAATAATCTCCAGAGCTTGACAAAACAGCAAATAAACTCTATGCATAAAAATAATTGTGATCCAATATCAATTCCCCTCCTCCAGCTCGCAGAGCATGACATGCCAATTTGTTCTAGGCTGGTATGAAGGCAGGGCATTCAGTGTAACTCGAGGAGTAGAACAGTCATTCCACATCTAATGCAATTCCCATCAGCTGATAATGCCCATTGTGGATCTACTTAACTCAGAATAACAACAAATAAAATAATTATTTTCCTGGTTTTGCAAGACAGTAACTCACTCAACATTATTTATAGCAAAATAAGGCAAACACATTATAAAAAAAGTCACCAGTTAGGTGCTGAAAAGAAGCATCTTCTCTTTATAGATCAGCTCCCCCCCTTTAAGTACTTCAACACCATGAAGCTAAACAGACACACTTAATTTGCTGAGAAGCTGCTCTACTCACCAAGAGCGGCATCTGAAGCATTACTATAGCAGTAAACTTACCAGCTGCAACATGACATATCCTGCTGATACACCACACAACAAAGCAATCTTGTTGCTGAAGAGCATTGTATCAAGTAAGTATTGCTAAACCCCTCACAAAACGTTAATACACGGAAAGACTGCAAGACAAAAGCAATTAGTATTATCTGGGAATTGTCTGCGAGGTGACAGGGAGCAGAAGGAGCCTCCTCTTTCAGAATCAATAAGCAGTTGCTGACTGGAAATATTTCCCAAGTACTGAAAAGATGCAAACCCTACAAGGCAAGATCTTTCCATATTGTGAGTGTGTCCAGTGGAACAAGTCCATTAACATAGGACAATTTTCATGAAAGTTTGGTTGTGATAGAAGTGCATCAAAAACAATAAATTATTTCCATGTAAACAGACCAGGAGATCACCAACCTTGATCATTTCACTTTTTCCCCGTGTTAGCTCCAGAGACAAACTTCATAGAATCATAGAATGGTTTGGGTTGGAAGGGACCTCAAAGATGATCTAGTTCCAACCCCCTGCCATGGCAGGGACACCTCTCACTAGACCAGGTTGTTCAAAGCCCCATCCAGCCTGGCCTTGAGCACCTGCACAGATGAAGCATCCACAACCCCCCTGGGCAACTTGTTCCAGTGTCTCACCACCCTCAGAGTGAAGAGGACTTGTCCCTGCAACAAGTAACAAATCCCTTTGCAACGCCCAGATATAAAAAATGGCCTCATATGTAAAAGACTTCACATCTTTTACAAGTTCTCAAAGCAAGTTCTGCGTCTTTTACCCTTTCTTTATATATCAGACAGCTTTGTACTAGAAAAGGTGACCTTCCTCATCAATACCATCAGCGGGCTGGTTAGTTTTATCCATGACAACCCAGCCAGCCTTCACCTTTTCCAACTACTCAGAAGACTGTACTGCACTCAAATGCAAGGCCAAGCAACATACACACATTTCTCCAAAAGGAAAAATTACCGGATGGATTTCCTCATCAGTGCAAATAACTTAATTCTCAATAATTGATTAATCTCTTCAGAGAGACAAAGCAACAGCATGAAATAGCATTTGAGCGATGCTTTTCATCACAGAATTGTTCTCAACTGTGCCATACAAGAACCAAAGAAAAACATGCCTGAACATAACAATGAACATATTTTTTTTGATTCTTAACAAGATACAGGTTTCAAAAAAATACTAAAGACTTCTTCAGCTTCCAAATTTGCCCTCCTTTTCCTCCCTTCTCTCAAATTCATAGAATCATAGAACCATTTAAGTTGGAAAAGACCTTTAAGATCAAGTCCGACCATTAACCTATCAAATTCAATCTTTCCCTTCTCCACTAAAAAATCCTCAAGGGTTTCAATGATTTGCCTCCATTATTCTTTAAACCTGTTTTTCAATTAAGTTATTGGAAGTTACAACTTGCACAACATTTCAAAAATGGGAAAAAGATACTCAACCAGATCAAGAGGTGAAGCATCAAAAGGTGAGATTTTATTGTTTGAATTTTCCACTACTTAAGTTTCAAGATTGGTGACCTATAAGCTCATACAGAAAAAAAAATTAAACTGCCAAGAATGGCAACTCAATTTCATACGCAGTGTAAAAAAATTTAAAAAAAAAAAAAAAAAAAAGCAGCACATTACCAGATTCCCTCCAAAGCACACTACTTAACACCTGGAACTGAAGGGGAAAAAAACAACAAACAAAGAAAATAAAAGAAAAAAAATCCTACTCTACAATTTTAATAAATATAAAAATAAATAAATAAATTGTGAAGCATAAGTAAAAGACTAGATAATATTTTCAAAAAAGTAATTTTGAAGGACTACAGAAGATACAGTTACTAGCAGCCACATTATATAGTATTCAATGTTTCCAACAAGGAGAGGGAAGTTTTATTCTGCCACTGTGTGACACAGAAGACAATTCAACCATTAAAGCACCCTTGTTAGTGCAAGGAAAGCAGAAAAATGAAACCGCTCCAGTTAGTTGTGCTCTCTCATTCAACTGAAATCATTTTTATTTCTTCTTCTTAAAGTTAATATGTTTAATTCCCATTTTAAAAGCCCAGGTAATAAACTGTTAAACAAAAGAAAAATAAATAGAAGATTAACCATTTGAAGAAGTTTTGTTCATCCCAATGATGGACAAGAAATCAAATTGATTCCAAGCAATTTTTAACCATCACATGACCTGTAGCTCTTGGATTCCCTAACGTACACCTTGCATGTAGTCAATTTTATACATTTTAATTCCTGCCCATCTATACTTTAACAACTGGCCCACAAGACAGACCTGGTGGACCCATGGCGCGACACCCTGCTCTATGATGTCAATCAAACGCAGCTCAGGTTTCTCCGCCGAGAGCAGAGAGCACTTTAATGGAACGAGGCAGGAAGGACAGTGGCTGGTCCTTGTACAATGAGGCATGCCCGTGAGACCACTGCGAATCCTGGTGTCTGGTATTGAAAAGGCAGCTGTTTCTCCTCCCCTCTAGCCAAACACAAAAGCTTTGTGTAGTGCTCGCCCAGAGCAGGAGAAAGAGACAACCCAACACAGGAATACACAGAAACTGTCAGTCTCCTCTTGTAGAGTATCCATTCATTCCCACTAGATAAACAAGCCTCAGCTAACACAGAGAACACAGCAGTACATTAATATACCACATAGTGCCACTTTGCACACTAAACAAATGTTTAACCTTCTGTACACATATATCTAGAACTAGTAGAAGCTGATCGTTTCTAAATCAAACAGGGAGAATTCCACCCGTCTCTCTCTTTTGTCATACTCAAAATTATCTTCCTTGATTTGATCAGGCACATTGGAAAAACCTCTCTGGAACTGGCGATGGTAGAGGTAACAGAGCCCACAGCACACAGCAACTACGCTAACGCTAACCCATATCACGATATTCCAGTCATTCACGCTGCTCTGCTCATTCTAACCCCATCATTTCCAAAATAGGAAGTTCAAAAAGATCCAGAACTTCAAGAGCATAATGGTACATCAGAAATTTATCAGAGAACAACAACGTATTTGTCAGAGATAATTGATTCCACATAGTTTTCAACTATTGTATCTTGATGCAGTATTTTCAAAATAACTTTTGACCAATTAATATACATAATACTGTGGTTAAAATTTCCTATACACCATTTTTTTTACAGGTCAAACAAATATTAATAAGGATACTTCTGGCTGAACCAGTTAAGGAAGTATTAATACTTTGTTAAATGTAATTTTCACTGTAAAACAAAAGAATCATCAATAAAGTATTCTGTGTAATTTAATAGAGAGTAAAAAATTTAATATCTTTGTACTGCAAGTTCACATCACTGCAATCCCCCCCCAAAAAAAGCCAAAATCAAACAAGAGCAGCAAATTAAGCTCTAATCTTTTCTCAGATACAACACCTAAAATGAACTAACACACTTGCAAGCACAGCATGTGTTCAACAGAGGCAGGGCATTGACTATACAGAATATACAAAAATCCTGCTCATTTTTTCCAGAGCCACAACACAGAAACTAATCACTCACTTTTAAGCATTTAATAATGCTTTATTTTAGGAATCTCAACCTTCCTGTCAAGATAGCTCACTCATTCTCAACATTTAAGCTGAAATTCAACTGGTTCTGCACATACAGTCTAAGAAAACCATTACAACCTATTTTGTAACTATTTTTTCTATAGTCATTTCCAGCTTAATTATAAATATGGTAGAAGGTTCTCAAAAGGCCGTGCTATAATTGGGGTCATCCCTTTGTGTCTATCCTCCCCCTGTCCATCAGTCCCCGGATAATACATTAATATTGCTAATATTTGCAAACGCACCCCTGCTTCACAGTAGCAGTTGCTCCCAACTGCCCTGGCTCACCCCAGAGGTCAGAAACCTCGCACCTATCTTTGTCTTCTCCTTGCTTTCGCTCCAGAGTGACAACAGAAGTACGAGGATGCTGCTGCAGCTCCAGAAATCATCTGTAGACTTCGGAAGACAGAATTTCCCCATTTCCTTTTTTTTTTTTTTAAGTTAGAAGCGTGTACAATAACGCTTTTTCAATTTCTTCCGTACGCAGTGTGTATGTTTACTACTGTCGCCGTGGCGGCTGCCCCCGCGGCCTAGCCAGGCGCGATCACCCGTAGGGGCCAGCGCCGTTCCCGGCCCCGGCGCGGAGGGGAGCGCCCGGCGGCAGCGGGGCCGGCTCCCGGTCCAGCCTTGCCCACACACGCACCGCCACGGCCAGCAGCTGCAAATACAGCCGCAGCTATTGTAAAACAGGGACGCTTCGCCGTCGGAACACGTAAATATCTCCCGCGTTTGCCTCCCTGGAGCGAGTGGGAGGGACACACACACAAAAAAAATCTCGTGCCTTTAATTCTCTGTGGAGGCCGATGACTGCCGCGGGAGCCCGCCAGACCTCCCGACCTGAACGGCATGGAGAGCCTCGCCCCGTCCCGCCCGCTGCAGAGCCACCCTGAGAGGGCCGCGCCCCGCAGCCCCCCGCCACACCACACCGGGCCCCTCGGCGCAGCTGCCGGGGCCCGCACCGCCGCGTCTCCTCACCTGGAACGGAGCCGAGGCGGCGGCGGCAGCGGCGGCTGCTGCTCGGAGCGGCTCGCAGCAGCCCGGCGAGTCCCTGCGGAGCCCGGCACCCAAGGGGGGTGGCTAGAGCGGTGCCCCCCGGCCCAGCCTCCGGCTCAGCCTCCGCCCCATGGCGTGCGGCGCGGTCTCTATGGCGACTGCAGTGCCGGGACGGCGCCGGCCCGCCCGCCTGCGGGGAGGGATAACGGCTGCGCGCAGCAGCGCTCAGGGGGTAACGGAGGGGCCCGCGGCCCCCCCCAGAAGGGTTAACGCCTTCGCGGCCGCCACCTCCGCCGCCGCCGCCGCCGCCATCCCTGCGGCAGTGCCGGCCGGAGCCCGGCCGCGCTCGCCCTTCCTCAGCCGCGGCGCCGCCGAGGCCGCTGTCCTCAGGGGCGCCGCCCGCACCCCTTTTTCCGGCGCGGTGATTGGGCGGCCGCCGAGATCCCTCCCGTGCGATTGGCTGCCGGCGTGATCAATCAGGACAGCGGGGGCGGGCGCGCCGGGGAACGGCGCCGTGTGCGGGGTGGGTCGAGGACCGGCGAGCGCCGCCAGCAGCCGCCGCGCCGAGGTGCGCGCTGGGCGCTGTAGTTCCCCCGCCGGAGAGGGGCCGTCGCTGCCAGCCGTTACCCGCCGAGGTGCTGAGGGAGGAGCAAGGCTGCCCCACGGCGCTCGCCGCCGCCGCCGGGTCCGCTCTGCTCCGGGGGCAACCTGCGTCCTCGCTGCGGTGCCGGCCTCCGCCTCAGCAGCCTCAGCGCTCCGCCGTCCCCGGGCCTCGGCGGCGCGGCTGCTCGCACCTGGGGGGCCTGTGGGGGATGCCCGGGGCCTGCCCGGGCCCAGGCCGCCGCCCTGCTCCGCTGTGCCGCGGTGGGGCCAGGGCGCTGAGGAGCGGGAGGCTGGGGCGGGGAGCCCGGCCCCTCGCTCCCCTCAGGGAATAACGTCCCCTGCGGGGGCAAGCGCTGCCAGCCGCGGGCTCTCGCCGTGGCACTGGGAAGCGGGTGGTGCCTGCCTCGCACAGGCCTGCCCGCCCTCCGCGGAGAAGGCTGCAGCTCCCACCAGGGACTTCTTCCCGCAGGCGAGGCCCTGCAGCCCGGCGAGGCAGCGGAGCGGTGGGTGGCGGCTGCCATCGCACGACAGCGGCAGCACAGGCGTTTGCAGGCCGCGGTGACAGCCCCGGTGCTGGATCCGTCTAGCAGGGCCGGCCGGGAGAGACCTGTTCTGGGGGAAGGGGGAAGGACAGATCTGGTGTGCCGGCAGCAGCTTGCCTGAAGTGCGTAAACACGCTGCCTCATCCAAAGTTTCCTCAAAAAAAAAAAAAAAAAAAAAGCTTTTATTGCCCTACTGCCAGGCAGATACAGTGATGATAGCGTGAATAACTTAAGCCCTTTCTTCGTTCATCTCAAGGAGATCATAGTGAAAGAGTAAGGCCAGAAAACAGTATCCCCTACGCTGCTTTATGAGTAGGAAGATCTTGGTGCTTGTAGTTTGCAGATGAGGTACCCCAGCAGTTCAGATTGCTCAGTGTCAGCCTCACCCAGATGATGCTTCATTCATCAAGTAAACTGCCTCAAGCAGTGGGCCACCAGTTGTCCTGGCGTGGATAAGTGGCGGTGGTAAGCATACATTCCTCGTTATGGAGAGAATGTGTGTCTGTGTATATTATATAATGTGTCCTAACTAACAACTGAAGCAGTTAATCAGAAAGCCAACACTAGAGAAGACTGAGAGGGGATCTAATTAATGTGTATCAATAGATGAGGGCTGGGTGTCAGGAAGAAAGGGGCAACCTCTTTTCACTTGTGTTCTGTGATAGGACAAGGGGCAAGGGATGCAAGCGAGAGCACAGGAAGTTCCACCTCACCATGAGGAGGAACTTCTTGACTTTGAGGGTGACAGAGCCCTGGAAGGGGCTCCCCAGAGAGGTTGTGGAGTCTCCTTCTCTGGAGACTTTCAAGACCCGTCTGGATGCGTTCCT